>JAAAKE020033337.1:0-50204 GCA_010014785.2 Anisolabis maritima
TACTACAAAATTTTAAATATAATATACATATAAAATAATATAAAAATATTATAAAAAAATACAATAAAAAATATTTTATTATTATGCTTATTTAAAGCACGATCTAGTGACTAGATCGTGCTTTAAATAAGCAAAGAACAAATGATAGGTTTTTGAAGAGATATCGCAAAACCAAGGGCATAACTAGATGGCAGAATACTTCGACAATAGCGGCAGTACGCTTTGCTTTACTTTCTAGACCAGGATCACATGTACAAAAAATTGCCGATGAAGTGGAGTGGACGACACTATTATTTCTCGGCCCACTTGTATAAAAAGGACAAATCAACTTCTAGATTTTAGTGCCTCTATTCTAACCGTCGCTTTTAAAACTTATCAGCTTCTTTACTTATAAGTGAGATTAAGGCAAAGCCCTTGATGCTTTCCTGCCACTCTATAGCTAGAGAATTCTGAGAGCGGTCGCAATAAAGAAATTTATGAATTTTAATATGTACTTACAGATATGATGTTTCAAAGATTTTTTTTTTTCTGTTTGGGTATATAAATCTTTGATAAATATAAACTAATTTTTGAAATATTTTAATTCTTTTTTTTTTTTCTAACTTTTCCATCTTTTATTATTTATTGAATTAGTTATTTACCAAGTTATTTTTTTGGGAGGAAGAATATGAATATATAATAAATTTGAATTCTACTTACTTCCGTTTAGATTGAAATTGATTTAATATTTTTTTAATGCATTTGAAATAAAAAAATTAGTTTAAAAAAAAAGTTTAAATGAGATTAGATGAATTTTAAAATATTTTCATCCATAATTTAAAACTCTTTCCGATAAAGTTTGTATATTCTCACCTGAAAATAGCTTTAATTATAATACTTCTCTAATGTAAAATCGAAGTTATTATAGCATTAAAAGTTTATAGCTTACTTATAAAATCGATAAGATTTTAACTTTGTCATTTATGTAAACATGATTAATTATCTTAGAAGTTGAGTAACGCCGATCTGGCTTTATACCAACAACATTTCGGTGGGGTTGTGTTGTCTTTCAAAGGGCAAAGGGGCCTTTGTTCAACCAATTTGCCCTTAAAACGAGCCGAGTTGTCAGAGGTGGGGGGGGGGGGGGGGGATTTTTCCACGCGTGTCTCATGCAAGTTTATTTGGCCAGGTTTATATATTCTAGTAAAGCTTAGTTAAGTGTTTACTAGAAAGGAGCGAAATTCACCGTCGGTTAAATGGCTCATGTTCTATCTAACCTAAATTCCATCGGTTCTGAACAGAAACTGATCCTTTACAACCGAAAACTTGCTGATGAGCTAAACGGGATGGGATTAAACTAAGTTACATGATGCTAACAAACCTCAGGGCGAATAAAAGAGAAAATGATTACAACCTGGAAACTTTAATAGAAGTATTTCAAAATATATATAAAAATTTTCAATTACAAGGGTATTTAGATAGCAACATGTTAAAACAAGGAAACACTCTTTTACTTTTTCTATAAAGAAATATAGAAGGATTACATGAATGTAAAAGATAACTTTATAATTAAATGGGTAATATCATATTATTTTGTGAGATATAAAATATTACTAGCTCTCAGTGTTCATGTACCTCTGGAAGTGTATTCATGTCTTTGGGCGCGGCTAAAGGGGCCCTAAGCCCTAACTGAAAATATATATATATATATTTACTGGCAAAAAATATATTATAAATAAAATATATTATATATAAATATAATATATATAAATAAAATATATTATAAATAAAATAAAATAATTGAGTGAAAATAAATTACATAATTCAAGAAAAGATATTTTTTTATGAAATGGTAAAATTTCTTTAGACATTAGAATATTGTGAAATATTAGTTTTAATAGAATTCTTTTGAATGTACCTACAAAATGTGAAGGAGCCCAAAGGCCACAGAAGCACAGATCGCTGCTTTAGAGGGTACGTGCGCAGCTTTCAAGGTTAAAAATGGGGATATTACTGATTTGTTGAGTCAAAAATTTTCATGATAGACTAAAGAGAGGGGAATGAAACGAGTATTTTATTATTTCCAATTTCCAATGTGTATTTGATAGATCTGATTTATGTGAAAATAAAACTATCTCAAAATTTTCTCGGATAACGTATCTTTTAAAATTTTGTTAAGAATTATATTAATAATATGTAATAATGATTTTATAAAATAATATAGGTCAAGTATATAGGTCTTTCGCAATTTTATTTAAATTATGAGCAATTATTCTACAGTATTTTATGAGGAAATATAATAATAAAGTAAAATATATTTTTTTATAATTGTGTTCTGTGGACATAATAAGAATAAAGAAAAGTTTTATGAAGATATAAAAAGTTTATAAAATCACAGTTAAAAAATATATTACCAACATGTAGACATACATTTTATGCTTGGAATTAAATATTTCTTTAATTTGCAATTCCTAATTTGTTAATAAAGGAATTATAATAAATGCTAAGTAGGAACCCTTCAACTCATCTTTGATGGCAGTGGCGTAGTGAGAGGGTGCACTCTCTATCCCAGAGTCACAATAAGACCACGGGTGAGAAACTTTCAACTAACCATAAAGCTGATGTTTGAGAGGAGGAGAAAGCTTAGTCTAATTTATTATCTTCTCAGATAGAGACAAAGTATAATTATATTTGTTCAAATATTTGAAAAAATTTTAATAGCCCGCATTTATTGGGAGCTGCTTTATTTGAATAGACCTTCAGTTTGAATTAGAGTCAAAGTTTTGTTAAAACTTATAAAAAAATTTTGATACAATATCAGTGTTTGTACTTTGTTTATTAATTTATATTTCTCAAATGAAAAGAAACGGGTACCGAGAAATTACCAGAGTTACGTGACCGTATTTGTTACTCTAGATTTTGTTATGTATACGAAACATTTCTAATGGAAAGAAAAACATCCGATTCTTAAATCTTTTTGAATGAATTTATTCTTAAAGATTTCCTTTTCCAATTTCTTGTGCCAATTATTTAAGTTAGGATATTACCCTCGTAAAATTGGCTCAGTTGAATTCGAGTTCTTATAAACCCTCTTGCTGATATTCATTCGTTATTTTTTTCTTTTTTAGTTTTATCTTGAGAGTAGAGGAACGCGATGTTGATCTCCCAACACGCAATTTACCCTTTGGAGCTCCTCATTCTCACCCTCAACCAAGCCCCTATTTATCAGGGTGCCGTTATTTGTTACCTTTGTCCTTGAAAAGTTCCTTCCTCTGTCACATTGATAAGACAACCTTAGGAAATAAATAATCATTTGATAATAATTTATTAATTCTTAAGGGTGATAATAACATCCTAAACGAACTTAAGGGAGGATAATCTGAGTTGAAGATGATTAAAAGAGGCAAATTAAAGCAAATATTATTAAGTTGAAAGGGAAATTTATTATTATTTATATGAAGACTCATTTTTTCAAAATTCAAAAGTTTCCGTTTTTAGGCGTCTGGGCCAATTGAACTTAGCTAATAGCAAAGCAAAAGGACAAGATTCCATTATGAAAACTGTTTTTTGAACTCAGGGGAGGAGACGCGGGAGGGAGTGGGGTGTAAAACATATTTTAGAATCAGAAAGTTGAGAATGTGGACCTATTTAAAGCTTCCAGGTTAAATATTAATAGAAGCCCATGCAAAAGATAATATTTAGATTTCTTTTAAAGGTAAACAAAATAAAATCCTATATTTTCTGAAGATCTAGAAACTTCTTATAAGTTGGGTTATTAAAAAAATATTAAATGAAAAATTGTAAAGGAAAATACATACCTAAAAAGGCTTATTCAGATAAAAGTGAATGAGAAAGAGTCAAAATGAATAAATCCATTTAAGAAATTAGGGTACGATCTCGTTCACAAAAGGAACAATTTTGACCATCTCAAATTATTTCAGAATAGTTAATTAGAAAAATAAATTTTTCATTAAAAAAATTCCACAATATTTTTATTGTTTTTGTAATCAATAAAGCGATAATGTACATAATAAATTTAAAACTGTTTATAAATGTATAAAATTATTCTAAATATTTTACGGTACATAAATTCCTATTTAAAATCAATTTGTTTTTCATTTATACTATCAAAACGTTCAAGCTAATGATTTCACTTTAAAACGAGAGCAACATATAACATAATATATATATATAATAATATGTATATACAATATAAACCTAATTAGGCTGCTTACTGCTGAAAGCCGTTAGGCCTAATCTTTGCTGCTATTCCTTGGCAATCATCTATTATTTTCTCATTATTGGAATTTTGTGCGTAATTTTCTGACAAAAGGTGGAATTCATTAAGTCGAGGATTCATATTTTATTCAAGAAAAAATTTAATAAAAAAGTAAAAAGACAAACTTAATTGAGCATTAAAAAATAGATTCCAAGAAAAAAAGAATAAATCAAAGATAATCAAATTAATTCGCTAATTATATTTTAAATATATGACTTCCTTTTTTTTATTGTTCCCTCCTTCTCCAGAACATTTAACATTTTTTCATTTATATATAATATAAGCATGTATATAGTGAATAGGTGGAAAATTTTCAGTGGGCTGGGGGTGCAAAACTCATATTTCTCATTAATTATTTTCATCCACCACACCTGTTGAAAAATAACTCGAATAAATATGTATATACAAATAAGTTGAATAAAAAATTATATGTTTTTAACTTAAAATTAAGCCAGTTTAACCACTTTGGTTAGTAACTTGACAAAAATTTCATAGTATTCATAGAACCATGAAACAAGTCACACAATTTATAGATTTCTATTAGGTAAACTTGATTGTCTATTATCTATTATTCTTGTTTTGCTATTAAGCATTAGAACAAGCGCTATCAGTGAAGTTTTATTCTACATAACCTTAAAGACATTGTAATATTCATAACCTTCAAAGCCAAGGAAAATGGGTTCGGATCTCAGGCTGTCCGATGAAAATTTATTTAAATTAATTGGATACCAATTGATATTAATAAATTTGCCTGGGTAACTGTAACGTAAATAATATTAAATATATCGTTTAAAGCCTCAGATGCCGAAAAAACAAAAACCTCATATAGTCCCTATCTTTTGGAGCAGAGACAAGTCACTTGTTTCATGAACCAACCGTGTGTGATTAGCTTCCCGGACTGAGTGATAAAATTTATTAAAAATAATTATCATCTATATCTATAACCCTTCAAAGCTAAAAGACAAAAAAATTACTCTTAGAAAGTATTGGAAAATACTAATCCGTGTTTACATTCTTATGATATATTTTATCTTCCGTGATTTTGCAGAAGAATGCTTGTCATTTATTTGCTTTAGGTTATTTCCTTTTTTTTTTTTTAGATAAAAAAAATACCGAATATAGCTTTAATTAACAGGTTAATTGCTCTAAATATTATTTTTTTAGTCTTCCGAATCTAATTTATATGACCACATACTTTTTTAATATATATTAAAACGATAATAGATTATATTACATAAATGAAGTGGTATCTAATTTAAATCAAATATAAACTAAATCATAATAATAATAATTAATTAAAAATATGACTTAAATAATTTTTTCGAACTGCCTGACTCAAAATCTCTTGCTTTTAAAGTTTTTATGCACTGCCCAAAAATCGGTTTAGCAATATAATTTTACTACATGTTTCAAAATCCTGGTTTTCTTTGCTAGTTCTTTCTCAGATAACATAGATATTTTAGATCTAGATGGCTGTTTTCACGCCGTTAAATCATTTTTTCGGCCTCTGAGGCCATTTACACTTCGTCTTTATTTATTTATATTAATTAGTAAGCAAAATAATATAAATAAATTTTTGCCACTCAGGTCAGAAGCGAATCACTGGCCTGTGATGTTGTTAAATCATGTTTGTTCATATATTTATATAATATATTATTTTTCTCACATATGATGTTATTTTAAATGTAAAACGGTATTTCAAGATTTTATATTAACCCAACTGACTGTTGCAGTAATCAAGAAGAATGAATTTTCCTCGCTTTCAAAGGATAATGCAAAAATATTATTCGACGAATATAAAGATTTATATTGTAATTTATTAATTTCCCCTATAAATTTTAAATGAAAAGCCATTTAACCAAAATAATTTATTGATGAAATGCAATGTCAAAATTTTTCCAGGTATTCTTGGGTTAATATAAAATCTTGAAATATACAAAGACATTAAATATTTTAAAGTAGAAGGAAATAAGAAAAAAAAAACGAACCAATGAGTTCTTTCCGTATTCTGATTTTTTCCGTCTATCTTCATTAGAAATACTCAACAAAGGAAAGATTATTCTTATAAAAAGGAGAAATGATTTTTATTGAATGCTACAAGAGTTGTTCTGGTCACGTATTCTCTTCCGGGGTGAAAAATGATTGAGAACCACAAGTTTTTTAACTCTTGGTCAAAAGGAAATCATTTTATCGAATAAAAAAGACCAAAGAGAAAAGTAATGTTGGTAGTATAGAGTGGGGAGAGGGTGATTTTGGCTCAAAGCACGATCCGTCCTTTTGTCAAATACACACGGTTCTCAGCCCTCTGGGTTCGAGTAAATAATGTTCGGTTATTTATTTATTTATTTATTTGATCTTTTTTTTTTCATTAAAAAAAAAAATGAAAAAAATGTTCATGAATAGAGGATGGAGCCTGGTAAAACGTTCTCACTAATTCCCTCTTTGAAATCCAATTTCAAATTAAATGAAATCCCACGTAAAAACTCGTGTTTTTATGACAATCTAAAATGACGTAACACAGTTACCTTTAATTTTTTAATTTTATAAAAAAAAAAAAAACGAAGGCATTAATAAAATAAATAAAATTATTTCTATTTATATTATTAAGGATTTATAAATTTTGCTGATTTGACTCTTTTATCATGAAAAGTAGATTATGCAAATCGCTTTGCCTTTAGAATATCGAGGATTATCGATAAAAAAAGTCAATCGATTAAGAGGTGATAAATTAAATACCAAATTTCAGACAAAAAGCCAACAAATTATGGCTTGGATATGTTGCAAAAAATCTAGTACAAAATATTTTAAAATTTATTGCTTTTACTTTCTCTTATCTATGATTACCCTGTATTTATATTTAGTATCAATAAATATTGTCATTAAAAAAAATTTGAGGTTGGATTTCAACAGAAATATCTTTTGAATACTTCTAAATTAAAAAAAAAACTTTTTCAGAAAATGGTCTTTGTATTTGTTTATGTAACAATATGGGGTGGGCATTTGAAGAGGCGGATTAAAATTATGGAAAAAATAAGGAAGCTAAGTATTTTTTTGCGATTGATACTACTAATATAATGAACGTTCCAGAGTTCATACTATTGTCCTATTTTTTAATCCCTTGATCTGTACACCAAATTCTCACTAAAAAATTTTTCCAGCTATTCTTGGGTTAATATAAAATCCTAAAATATAAAAAGACATTAAATATTTTAAAGTAGAAGATCCCTTTTAAAATTTCTTCAATATTAATTTAAGATTTTGGTTATTTCTTTAGATAAAAAACATTTCTTTATAATATTTTAGCTCCATCTTTCACAAAGAAAAATCCTACTTTTTTTTTAAAATTTTTTATAAAATTAGTTCTCCTGAGTCGAGAAATGTCATATATTTTTTTCGATTATAAATCTGAAAATTTTCCTAAATAAAATCAATTTTGCAAAATATTAATATATTTTTAACCCTCCATCCTTGCCAAACAGTTATGATATTACGATCACCTTAATGAGATTTTTAAATAAATCTTTTTATTTTAGTATTAAAATACTCGTATATATAAAAAAGGAGAATAATTTTTATTTCATTTTTTAAAAATAAATTTAATGAACATTATAATTTTTTATAATTAACTTATAAGTATAAAGTTAAAATCATTTTAACCCAAAGCGAATTGTTAGAAACGAAATGTTAAACATTTTCTTTCAACATATTCTCTAATTAATTTTTGAATAACGAAATTAAATTAAAAAGTTTTTAATTTTTTTTTTTCTCTATTGTACATTTACATTTACAATATAATATCATTTAAAGAATCGCAAAAAAGATATGTATGAAGCTTAGAAAGAGTTAATTAAATAAAAGAAAAACTTTGATTAACCAAACGCTTAGTCAGTTTTGGTTTTTGTTGTTTGATAACAAACAATTGCTTTTGTGACAGGACGATAGAGAGAGAGAGAGAGAGAGCGATAATGTCAAAACAGACGTTATCTCTTTCGAGAGCTTTTTGTCCCCCTTGGAAAACAAAAGATGTTCTCCCTCACTCATCCTTCTTGTGAAGCTCTTTTTTGGAAACCCCACTTCTATAGCATCTTCTTAACAAAGTTTCAATACCGAATGATTATATCAAATCTTTTATTTTTATAAGAAACAAAAAGAAATAATACTAAATTTAATTGGAAGCTTGAATAGAATCAGAGCTTTATTCTAGCGGCCTAATTAAAAAAAAATTAATAAGGGTTCCTATTTTTTGAAAGGACCATTTTTTATTATTCTGAAAAACAGTTCTTATTGAATTTCTTAATTCTTATAAAAGTCTAGTGTTTTCATGTTATTTTGTTTTTGATTTTGTTTTATACTTTCTTTTATCTATATATGAAGTATTTATATAGTATGGGAAAAGTATTGCAAACTCAAAAAATTTAAAGCTGAGAAATAAATTGAAATAAAAGAATGAAGATAAAAAAAAGTGACTGTAAAAATATATATATAAGTATAAATATTGTCCTTAGGCTAAAATTGGAGATTAGATTCACTCATGAAAAAACAGTGGTATCACTATTTACCTTTTGGCTGTTATAATATAAAAATGTGTTTAAAATATCTGGTGAGTCAGCACATCACATTACTTTTACTTACCTAAGCGGGTAAGAGAATAGATTTCTGTCAGAAATAATTTTTTTTTTTGTTTCAGTTAATATCAGCTCCGCTTAAAATAATATTTTGTTATCATGATAAAGTGAAATACAAAACAAAATTGAGAAAGAAAAAGTAAATCGATAATTTTGAAATTCCCCCTAACGCCCCAGGAAATTCGATTTGGCTATTGGTTTCTCTATAGAATCCCATTTGCGTCATAAGCGTTTGGCAAAATAGCAGACGCGATGCTAAATCAAAGCACAACCCCATCCACAAACACATCCACAATCCCAAAATCCCTTTCAAAATAGCGATCGTTGGTATTCATCAAGCATCCTCAATATATTTGGTCTAATCATAATGCATTGTTCATTTTATCGGTTCCAATGAGTCAAAATCATGTTAAGTATCTGTTTAAACCTAATTATAGAAATTAAAGTGGGACCAATGATGAATAAATTTTTTTTTTTTAAATTCAAGCTTGATTTAATAAAATAATCTCTTAAATCAACAGTATTAAGTAAACATTGACGAAATTGAATATGAATATTAACATGCTGTTAAAAGACGATTATCAGTTGGGTTTATTTGATTCTAGATATTCGATTAAAAAGTTTTTCAATTAAAATTTTAGAGTATATAAAAAAGATCTAATTTTAAAGTGAAATTAATTTTTAAGCTGATTTTATATAAAATAGGTATATTAAGAACAAGAATTCAACTAGTCCAATGTTATCATTTGGCGATGAAGATTAAAAGTTTAAAACGGAAAATGTTGCTAAGGCATGACAAATTTATATTATCTTTCTACAACTCTCTTAACTTTATACTAAATATACTAATGTGTTATAGGCTATTATTAAAAACTAAAAAAATCGGGAATGATCTCCTCTTGACTTTCTCGCATAAACATGTTAGTCAATACGATTTTTAGAAAAAAGTTTCTGGGAAAGTGCTACTTATGGTTGCTAGAAGTGGACTAAATTTTAACCAAGGTCTCTGATATTGATATAATATATCTATGCAAATATTTTACACAACTCAGTGAAATTATATTTTAATTATCACGATTTTTAGAAAAATGTTTCAGATAAAGTTCTGTTTGTCGAAAGTGAACCAAATTTGAATTGCGGCCTCTGATTTTGATTTAATATACAACATTTAATCCGTCTCATTGAAATAATATTTGCGTTCACGATTTGAGAAAAACGTTTCAAGTAAAGAGGCCAAAAGTTGACAGGGATCTATGATTTTGCGGAAATGAACATGTGTAAAATTTGCTAGATCTGGTTAACAAACATACACACCGACAGACTCATAGGCATAGGATATCGTAATTCGAAAAATGATATTTTCAGAATGGGGAGGTCCAAAATATCAAGAACAACAAAATCTCAAGATCAAATTTTTGGTCGACTTTCCTTAGAATACTTTCCTTATATTATGTATAAAGAATAAATTTAATTAAACGATAAAAAAAAAATTACTTTGATCAGATAAATTTTTATAAAAAAATATGTTTATTTAGCATCTAAATTTGCCGCGTGTAATTATAGTGTATTCTCTAAGTTGATTGTGTACAAGAAATTGTACTCCAGCTATGCGCCCAATCTCACCTCTTCCTCCCCCGACCCTCGACCACACCACATTATTTGACCATCTAGTGTTAATATCACTATATAAAGCCTTAAAAGTCCTATCGAATTTCATTACAGAATCTTGTTTGCTCACCTACTAGCTCATTTATAAGATGTTATCAAAAATCATGTGGGAATACATCAAAGTAGAATACGATCCATAATAAAGAAAATAATAATAGAATTATTGATATTAAATAATTAAAAGATTTTTAATATATATTATTTTATTAAGCTATAATTTAAATATGTTATTAAAATAAATCTATGAAAATACATGTATAATTTTGTAATTTATAATTAATTATGAATAATCATATCAAATATGAAAAGCCTATAATATTAAAAAAAGACCTTAGGTTGAATTTTGCTAAAAAGGAATAGCATAATTAAAAATTTTCAAATGGTTAAATATTAAAAAAATTATAATCCTACCTTTGGATGGAGAGAGATGAAAGGAAGTTGAACCTCCAAGGGGATTTGCTTGAAGGGCCCTCGAGAATCAACTGAAAAAATAGAGAAAATAAATGTTAATAAAAGGATAATAAGAGAGTTATCTTTTTTTGTTGAAAAGAAAGAAGTGAAATAAATGAACGGCTAAAAAACTTTGTAATAAAGATAAAAAAAAATACTAAACGGATTATTATTTTAACTTAAAAAAAGTCTGAGAAGTCAGGGAATGAATAAAGAAGACGTGTAAACAATATACCTTCATTTTTACAGACTGAATAATAGAGGAAGGTTTTGTGATCAAGCCATTTGTATTTTGACAAATAAGCAAGAAGTAAAGGTTTCATATCTAGTTTTTTGACGTGAATATATCCTTAAAATCTAGAGGGATTGGTTCAAAAAGTTGAATAAAAGGAAAAGAAATAATTTGATTCAGGAGAGGAGTGCATAAACTGAAGCTTCAAAATCGTTAGTTTTAATGATAATTAATTAATAGTTTAATAATTTGTAAAATAAAAGGAAGTTAAATCAAAATAATATATATAATTCGATAGCTGAGAGATTAAGATTCTTTAGGGACATTGAGTTATTTCAAAGGTCATAATGTGCAAATGCCCCTTCTCTCGAAAGCAATGAATTCTTTGAGAAAGAGGAGTCAACCAAGAAATAAACTTCATCTTTTTTATTTAAAATGTAAAAATGTACTAAAAAGATGAAAATAACTTTTTACATAAAATTATTGAAAATTTATGACAAAATATATTTTTACTAAATAATTTAATAATAATTATATAATATAATAAAATTTTAATATATTTTATTTAATTTTCCATTAAAGATATTTATTATTTTTTCTTCAACATAAGTATAAATTAAAATGAAATTTTTCAAAGCTTTCCGAGTTGCAATTATTCAAAATGATGAGTAGAACAATTTTCTCTATAAGTATTATTATGCTAAGTAAATAGTTAGAGTTTTTTGATTTTTCGGGTTTGAACTTCAAATGAAGCAAGTACTTAAGTAAAGTAAGTAAAAGTAGTCGATTTCCGATCACGAAGCTCTCAATCTCAAAATTTGCCAAGAAAATTTAATTGTCCGCTTTCACACAATAATGTTAGCAAAATTAAAACTATTTCATATAAATGCTTTAGACCCAAAATCATCTTTAATATTCAAAATGCATTATTTTAATCTTTCGGCATCCATTCATACACGTTTGATTTATCATCTTGGGCTCTATCGACCCTCTTTTATTACTAACAAGGGCATCTGAGCCAATGGGACTTTTACAGATATCTGCACCCATCCACTCAGGAATTGTGACTTTAGAACATTTTGAAAACTGGAACAAATGTCTCTCCCTCCCCTCCATTAACCTTCGAGAACCCTCCGTCTCTCTTCCTAGCTAGATATAAAAGACCCAGTTGCATCACAGACTAGTATGGCAGTTCGCCATCAGCCGAGTCCATGCCTTGTTGTTCTCTTACCCCCTGCGGTAAGAAAGTTACCCGGAGCCCTTCACCCATTCAGCGAAGTCGTTGGCTTCCACATTTACATCAGCGCAGTCTACCTCCCACCACACAGCAGAGTTCTGCCCCCAGCGAGCCCACCTACCCACCACCACCGAACATCATCAGGATCATTAACATTTATCTCAATTAGTATTCAATCAAAAATTTCTTGCATCTAAATTATATTCTTTGCTTTTATATTTTATTTAATTATTTTTGATCCTTTGCATTTTTTTTGTATGATAAACCTTTGGAATAAAAAACAAGGCTATAAATCTAAAGCATTTTTCCATTATTTAATATCTTTTCCTAATTCCTTTAGTCAGATTCCACTCTTCTTACTATAATGGGTTATAATCGAAACTGAGCCTAGATACAAAATTTCCGATCTTTAATGGGAAGTGTTTAAAATCTGTTGTCCAGACAGACAAAGCAAGTAAAAAACTATTAAATAGTACCATCTATTAGAGCAGCTATTTCATTTGAGTGACCATCTTGAATGATCTTAAATATAAAGAAATTATCCCAATTCTATATTCTGAAGCAAAATGTGTTTAAAGTTCAGTCTAAAATTGACATAAATTTAAATTTAAAAAATTACATCTCGAAGTGATTCATTATCAAAATTGACAAAGTTTTCCCACCACTTAAAATGTGGTTTCTATAATGAGAGCTCCACCATTTTGAAATGACAAGTTACAAAATTAACTTCGTTTAATAATATCAAAGTTGGGAATTTTCTCATCGATATATCTACTAACAAAACCCCCTAAACAGAAAGAAAAAGCAATGTCTTATCCTTTTGACTTAGAACCCTGGTATTAAAATTTAAATATCACATATGTAAAAATCATTAGAACGCACGAAAACATGTCAACGAAATGAAAAAAACAGAATAAACAAAGATTTATATGTTGTTGTTTATTGGCATTCAAGCTTTAAATTAAGATAAATTGCTTTTTGTGTCATGTTTAGATTTCGGATCGAAATTATCCTAAGTGGACAAATATTGGTAAAAGAGCCTGTAAAAGAAGAGAATGAAAATTAGCTTTAAAACTTCTCTCGTTTTTTAACTTTCATTTTAAACTAAAACGTCTCTAACAGAAAAGAATACATAAAAGAAATTTTAGTTTTTCTGTTAACCTTTTGGAAATGTTCAATATTCATGTATTGAGTTTATATATAGGTATAAATATAATTTTCCTTTAGATATTTCACATCAAAATATATTGACAAGGTTAACATTTAGGTGAATTTTCCATTTGAACTCACAAAAGCTATGACAGCTTTCAACTTTTTCTGTTTCTGAAAACGAAATGTTGTTTTATAAAATATATAAAATAGAGAGGTTTGAATTATTTCGCTGACATATTGAAAATTATATAGGCCTATAGGTCTCTGTTGTATCAAAAACTCTATTAAACGGTTATTTTAAAGAGAATATTGAAATCGAAGAAGAATTATTACATGTTCATTTAAACTTCTCTAGGATTCCAAATACACAAAATTAAATTGTACCAAATTCTCCAATCTTCCAGAAAATAAATAAGTTTGTAATATAATAAATAGCCCACTCGAAAATATTATTGGTTAATGGACTATTCTTGTTATGAAATTAACTAAATAATCATAGGGTATTTGAGTCGCATATCAGCTGTAAATATTTTAGCTACACCAAGAAAAAAAAAATCCAAATAAAAAATTCAAAGCTTTTAAAGAATTTATTATGTGAAAAGCGAAAGGAAGGGTATTACAAAGTGTCGCCATGTTGCATTGATAACATAAGATGAGACAATCCTGGACCTCTTTGATCAACCTGGATCGGGATCAAGAGCGTAAAATGGACTCATTAATCCTTTGAAAATCCCTTTTGAGATTTATTTTCTTGATGACACCGTTTAAAAGAGAGACATTTAAAAGAGCAGAAAAAAAAGAAGTGATGATAGATATACGCCGTGTTGAAGTTTAAAAGATTTGACATACGTAGTGGTTTAAGTGCTATTCAAATATTCATTAGGTAATAATCACATACATTGAAGCGCAAGGACTTTATAAAAAAAATTATTCTTGCTTAGAGAGTGGAGAGAGTAATTTTCTTTTTATTTATTCATAAGCTCAAAAGTACTCAAAATTTTATAACTGCAAAAAAAAAATATTTGTAAAATGAATCAACATTATATTGAAATTAAATATATTTAAAATAAATATTAAAAAATCCAAACACACATCACACATTCCTCGTACCATAAGAGAAATTAATGTAATCACACCAGATTTTTAATATTCAACAGATTCATTTTTTCTTTCCGATAATATATTGGCACCAACGGTACCATTAATCATTGTTAGAACTGATTTTTATAAAATCGAAAGAAACCCTAAATCGCACAAGAGTAAAGTGGGTCCCAAACAATTTTGGAGGAGATAAAGGTTAATTTAATAATAAATAATTTCACAGATCATCTAAAAAATAATTGATATATGAATTTTAATCATAATCGTTGGAGCTGATTTTGAGAAACTAAAAAATTATATAAGTAAAGCACTAAAAACTTACTCATGCGGCATAGGTACCTAGCTTAAAAATCAAATTTGAGCCTCGAAAGTTTTTTTGTTCTTGAGATATTTTGTTCAAGGACACACAGAGATATACACAGAGATCATTTTGCGAAATACTTATTTTTAGATTTTTTCGATGAAATCTCGATATCGAATTTTTTCGCAATCGCTATATATATACTATATATAATTAGTTAAAAAAAAAGTAAAAAAAGAAAGAAATATTGAGATGCTTCTTGGTAAAGTTCAGGTAAAGAGAATGTTTTTAGATATAGGTATGTTATGATATGAGTCAACATATAACTTTTTTTGGGAAGTTGCGGTTAAGTTTAATTTGTTTTGTTTAAAATGCTTATTTAGTATTATTAAATGACTATGTTTTAAATATATTTGTTTTTAACTTGATTATGATAATAGTACGAGATAAGAGTTATTTATAGATAAAAATGTGAAATTTATATGGTTGTTTTCGTCTCCTTAGCCAACTTTTTTTTTAAGACTAGTGAAGAGTGAAGAAATGACAGACAGAAACTGACCTAAAAAATATTTATTTTGCTCTAAAATATCTCTTGTCTTTTCTCAATATGAAAGTCAATATTTTTTTTTCCACACCTTGGGGTACAGCGATAATAGTAGCAAAAGAATAAAAAGATTATTTTCTAAAAAAAATATAGTTTCAAAAAATAATTATAAGAAGTGCTTTTATTGGCTATTGAGACGAACTTAAAGGGCGGGGCTGTGGGGGTACAAGGGTCAAAGGGTAGCGAAATGTACGTTAAAAAAAGGGTGTACTTGACTTAAATTACAGAATAAAAATAATAAAATACTTTCTATGGGGTTTGGAATATTATTTTTATGGTTCAAAGGAGAAAAAAGCATGTCAATATTTTTTCCAAACATCTAAAAGAAAATAAATAATAAAAAAGTTGTTCAAAGAAAAGTTTTGGATTAAAACCGTCAAAGGGTTTAAAGTTTAAACATACTGGGTTTTATATACTCATACATTGAGAAAAAAAAACTTTTAAAGGACAAATGTGTCCACATTTCAAGAAGAAAATTTTCCTTTAAAATATATATGATCATTTCTTTTCCCATTTATAATAATTTGAAACCGATTCGATGTTGCGGTTTTTTAGAGGAAAAGTTTTTCCAATCAACAGTATTTACCCTCTTCCTAAATAGGTGTTAATTTACTTAAAGTGATATATAGACACGTACGTGCATATAGTCATTAATTTGAACATCTAGGTCGCATTAGACGGAAGGTTAATTCGGCGGCGAAGTGAACCATTGTAATTCTAGCTTCGAGCTTGCAGATGGGACTCGAGGGGACAGAATGTCTGCAAGTCCCAAAGGGCATCGACTTCTCTCAGTGTCAAAGACAGGGTGTGGCTTACGTGAATGAATCATTCCTTACTTCTTTACAAGTTAATAAGAATAAATGTGGTCAATAAATTTCATGATTTATATTCATATTTTTATAAATGTTCAATAAAAAATTTTTTTTTTCTAAAACTTTTTAAGTTAAGAACAAATATCCTCTTCCCTCTTGGAAGATTTTCGAGCATAAATTTCATGAACTCAATCTATGCAAATGTAGTGATTTCTTATGACACTGATTAAATTCCAAAGTGAAAAATTTTATTTAGATTATAAAATAAACTAGTGTAGCATATCATGTTATTCAGATGAAAGTCTAATTTTAAAATTTATAATAAAAAGAAAATGATATTTAAGAAAAGAAGGAGATTAGCCGAGGGGTAAAGCAACTTTGAATCCGAGTTCATGGCAATTCAGGTTCAAATCCTCCTCATAGAAAAAATTTATCAATCTATTAGTGATGCCTCATCCTGAAGAAGGAAATGGGATACTCCAGTATTATTATTCCCAATGAAGTTTCTCTTGTCAATCCCTAACACAAATGATTGGAGAGAGAGAGAGAGAGAAGAAAAACAATACTACATCTTCCCTAGCCCCAACCCCCTCTCTAATGATCCGACGTTTATTATTGTGATCTTGGTATTGAGGTCTATTTAATATGTGTGAAATTTCAACACAATACAATAATTATTTTTTAAGTCATTATGGACTAAAGATACTATAGATATACACACAAACACATATAAAGATTGCATTCCAAAAACTACATATGGACTCAAAATACATTATGTTAACAGTTCAATTTTGATTCTTTTTGAGATTAAATTAACTTTACCTCTCCAACTTTCGGTTCGTCGGCGAAGTTAAAAATTAAGTAGTATTCAATTTTTCTAATCATTAATCTTTCAACTTTTAAAACTGTGAAAATTAATTTAAAATTCTTGAAAAGTGTCCTAAAATAATAATTTTTTTTAAAGTAAATTGTCTCTTGAACTTAGGAAATTTTTTTTTTAGAGTTCACGAAAATAAAATCCGGAAGAAGAGGAAAAAAGAAAAATTAACCTTAAATTGACACTCAAGAAAAAAAACTCTGATATAAAAAGAAAACTTTGCCGAGGCAACTTATTAATCCTTTGTCCAGAAAGTTAAGCAACGTCGTTTTATTTCCTATTTAGTTGCTGAGATCCCGTAAAGTTAGATAAAAGACTGATCAATAGAAATGCAACGGAGTTATTATATAAATATGAAATTTCTTTCTTAAAATCACTTTATAAATTCAATTAAAATATAATTATTTAATAGTCCATCGAAAATTCTTTATATTGAATTTTACATAAATTAATGCTCAGGTTGCAAATTAATTATAAATAATTAAGTTGATTTAAAGAAAAGTTTCTTGGTGTGAGAATCCGGATTAGCAATTCTCTGGGGAATTAATCTATCATATCGCACAATAAAGCGACGTTAAGAATTTCTCAATGAGTTCAACGATTTCTTCCACGGTTAATGAAATCATAAAATTAATTTTTTTTTTTTAATAAATTCTTGTTTCTATTTTCTTGCCTTTTTCATTTCATTTGGACCGTGTAATCCCATCTACCGGGCTCTCTGTTTACCGCGGTTCTTTTGTGAACGGAGACACTCAACATCAACCCTCGTACCCGTAGCCATATATTGACACCCCCATAAAGCTACTTTATTTACTATCTTTAATTCCTCCTTCTGTATTCATTTCTATCTAATTCCACTCGGTCTCTTTCATCCAATCTAATCTTGCTAGGGAAGATGTCCTAGTTTGACACTCTCAGGACTGGAGTGTAGCCTACTCCTTGCGCAGAATGCATCACTGAGAGGAAATCCACCTTTACGTCCCTTCCAAAGGTCGTGGTAACAGATAAACTCTTTCTTCTCGTAGAATTGCTTTAGGGCTCTATTGTGGCGGCGGGATCCAATTTTCAAATCCAGGGGATAATTGAAGATTAAATTAAATAACTTAAATATTTAAATTTAATGTAAAAATCATTCATCTCCAGGATGTGAACAGCGATCTCCTCCCCCTCCAGAACGACCCCTACCTCCTTTTTTTAAAAATAAATAAAGTTATTATGCATCTTATGAGTTTCCGTTTTGATTGTATGATTTTTAATTCATAATCCTTTGAAATTATTATTTACCAACATTTCTGATTCACTCGAAAGTCAAATTACAGATAATGATTTCCTTTAGAGATCGTTTATATGATGTCCTTTCACATCAAATCTAAAAACAATTGACTTTTTTTACATTTCAGAATCTAATGAATTCATATTTTGTTATTTTGAATGTGACGTTTTTATTAAATTTATATATTATAAGAGCAAGGTCTTTTTTGATAAAGGATCGGGGTTAAAAACTTTAAAAAATTGGAAGGTCCCTATATTATTATTTAAGGATAAAATATGTTTTCGCAAAATTATTATAATAAATAAGATTATATATTCAAAATCCATGGGGCTGTCAAATAAACTATTATAATAAAATGTATTCCAAATAAAAGGAGAGCAATAATTAATTTGAATAAATAAGAAGCTATAATAATAATAATAATTAGTTTTTATAGCTATTGTATCAATATGAAATTGGGTCGACCTTTCAGGTGTTCATTGAGTTCTAATTCGTAAAATACCTATTTATAGCATAAAAATATTTAGATGTCATCTGTAATATAATTTTGTTTGATCGCATATCAGAAGAAGAGTAGGATGAGCGTCCAAAACGTTGGAGATAAACAGAAATGTTTTTTTATTTCATCCTCCTTAGATCCCTGCATTTCCAGCTTTTAAATAATAATAAATAAACACGCTTTTTTAGAATTTTATGATTTAAAAATTGCCACTTTTCTATTCTAGTGCAGCATCTAAATTTAAATTATGTCTAAATAATTTGTCTAATTATGGAAAATTTATTTTAACATTTGCCATTCTTTAAATTTGTCATGAATAATATTTTTTAACAAAAAACTCGAATGATATTTAAAAAAAAAAGTTTCGATAAATTTTAATACAGCAATTTGTAATCATATAATTTACTTTTTCAGGAAACTCAAATCTTATTATCACAAATTTATGTTTTGGCGAATCAGATAACAGCTAATTCTTCATTAAATCAACATGAAAATGAGAATTCAACTAATATAATATGTATTTAAAAGTTAATAAAGTTTTAAATTAAATATTTGTCTAAAGGGAAGTTTTTAGATTTGAATAAAAACCTTTAATCCTATTTAAGTTAGTGGTGGGAGTAGAGTTGTTAGGGATGGGATTAAGCCTTTGTAAAAGGCCACTGCGTAATGAACGTATTAGTCTATTATACATTTCGTTTATGTCAACTTATTTAATAAAAGTTAGAAGAAGTTCAGGATAAAAAATAGGATTAAAAAAAAAAGAAAATCAATAGGGGAGATAAAACTCATGGGTGTTGCAATGCGGAGTTTCTCAAGGCTGCCAGATAGGTGGGAATAAACACCCTAGATGATATTGTCTTGAAAAAGGAGTGCCTCTCAATATCTCCTCTGAGATCAAGCATTCCGAAATTACTAAGAAAAACAACTGTTTTAAGAGTTTATTTTAATCGATCAAAGTGGAGTCTCTTTAATTATTCTTTTTATTCTAGATTCTAGATATTCATATTCACAATGAATTATCTAGAAAAACTAGTGGATTAAGGGCGGTATTCTAAATCAGGGATTAGATATTCGTTAAGACAAAGTATAGTCCATTGTTTTAGCCAGTTTAAACTTTGAATGAGAAACAATATTTCTTTTAAGCGAATATTTAATTTTAAACTAGATAATAATATGGGCCAATGCATTATTAGAATATATAAATCATGAATAAATTTTTGAATTTATAATTATAAGATTAGTGATGTTTGGATTTAAAAAATTTTCAAAATTGAAATCTAAAGTCTATGGGCCTCAATTACCAAAAAATAATTTTATTTTAATATTTATTTAATAAATATAAAAATATGGCGTGACAACCGCACATCAACTTTCTCTTACCTAAGGTAAGGAAAATGTGTTGTCACACAATATTTTTTGCGCTAGGCTCTCTAGGAGGCGAATCAATGTACACCTAACTTGAATTTATTTTGTTTAATAAATGAGAATTTCAGGTCTCGCATTTTGTTTGTTTTCTCAAAGATAACAAATTTATTTTATTCGAGAAAGTCTGTTGGTTATATTTTAATTGGAAAGAAAATTTAAAAATTTTTTTAATTTAGGGAATTGAAGAGTATTGTAAAAGAATAAAAAAGAGCGTGCGCAGGGCCCATTATGAGTCAACGAGTAGAGGAATCTTTAAATTGAGGATCTCACTCCATTGTGAGGTGAAAAAGATTATCTAATTTATTATATGTAGAGCAAATTTTATCAATATCGTTAGAATGGTTTAAGAGAAATTCACAAAAAACCTACAAACATACAAGAGTAAGGTGGCCCATTTTGAGGGGGGGGGAGGGGGATAAGGATTAATAAATTTTAAGGATCATCTAATAAATAATTGTTTTATAAATTACGGTATAATCAAAATCGTTAGAGCAAATTTTGAAAAAATCAAATTATTCTTTTTTTTGACTCATGGAACCTAAAAACGTCTATTTCCTTTGAAATTTTGTTTTTTGCAATCGCAAGACTTTCTCATTATATATTATATATATACGTAAGAGAAAGTAAAAATGTAAAAACAAAAAGGCAAATTGAAACGGACTTAAAAAATCTCTATTTTCTATATTAGCCAGAGAATTAATTATGTTCGATGAAAGAGCCTAAATGAATAAAATAATTAGAATTAGAAGTAAATAATCAGGAATAAAAGGTAGAGAAAGGGATAAAATAACCTCTGGAAAAGCCAAGTTCCCATTAATTTCTAATCCCAATCAATCATTACAAATAACATTATTTCTTGGACCAACTTTTTTTCTCCAAAAAAAACTTTACTTTATTGTTTTCTTGTGCTTTTTATTTAATATATTTCACCTAACGTGAACATAATTTTTAAGATATTTTATCACTAAAATGATCTATGTATTGTATAGAATTTTTTCTAAGAAATTATAAAAAAAAAAAAGTTTCGACTTTCTTTTATATCAACAAAGGAAGTTTGTCATATAAGAAAACAATGATCGATTTTAAACATTTACTAGACCTTTATTTAAGAGAAAGAGGAATTCAGATGGAAAAAGTAAAACGACTGTCTTGTTTCATTTAATGTGGTAAACAAAAGAGAAACTGAAAAAAGTCTAAAGAGTTTCTCTTCCCTGTAAATGTAGATGTAAATAAAATCTGGCGTTAAAACATTTAAGACCTCGAATTGTTATATAATGAATAACGAAAGCTACATACATGCATACATACTAGAGAGGTTCCTTTTCGTGGTAAGCCTCTCTCTCATTCATGCAACCCGTTAGAATTTATTAAATATTTAATGTTTTTAAAGACAAAAAAGAAGGAAAACACTTAACAAATTCTTGCAACAAAATATTTGATAGCTCTCTCAAGAATAATTTTGTTTTTAAAAATACAGTATATTCCATTTAAAATTCATTTATTTTTAAATAATGGATTTGCCGCTTTTACTCTTTTAGTGCTGTTGATTAAAAAAAAGAAAATTTTTTGATTCCTTTTATATTTACTGACATATGGCAACGTTTCGTGTCGTCTTCATTAGGAGATAAGAAGAACCTATCTTTACCATGAAAATGTCCTAATGAAGATAGAAAAAACTTAAACTACATTTCAATAAATGAAATCAGAATAAAAAACTATTTTTATTTTATTTGTCTATCACCCATATAAAAATTAGTAAAGTTTAAAATTTTAGTCCACAAATTTATCTCATAACTGGATTGAATGAATATATAATTTCATAATTTCAAACTAATATTTGTTTGATTTGCAAAAATAAAATGGTGACAATAGAGAAAACTCAACATTGCCAACTAAAGCAGATGATTACTGCCACAACTCATATATTAAATTGATAACCTGCGTTTCTGACCTCTGATAAATGAACTGTCAGGTGGCGAGCAGAATGAAGGAGGGGGAGAGAGATAAGGGATACACTAGAGGTGCTTAGGTCAAACAGGAACACCGCAATAGCCAATCAATGCCTTTAAATATGAATCAAATCATTCGAGCGAAATCGGATGGCATTATTAAAAGTTACACAATCACTAGTAATGTTGATTGTTTATATATTACTATTTGTCTAGTATTTATTTATTGTACTTGTAAATTTAATTAGCATTGAAATATTTTATAAATGAGACTAAAATATGATCAAATTAAAAAAAAAATGCCTATAATTATTTTATTTTAAAAATATGTAAATAAAAAATAATAATCATAACTCATTAAATATTCTATTAAATAATTAATACAGTATTTATTTAATTATTAAAACAATAATTATGTTTGGCAAGGTAATTTTTTAATTTCTAAAAAAATGGAATGTTAATTTTAACAAAAAAAAAAAAAAAAAAAAAAAAAAACTAATTTTATAATATATTAATGCTTCTTAAAACTTTTATCATATTTATATTAGTGTTAAATTTTTATTTTTAAAATATTAATTATACAGTATAATGCCTAAAATTCCTGTCCAATGCTGGTTTTGGAATAGTCAATAGTCAATTTTCACTCTAATTATTCGACTAAGATTGGATCATACCGCAACTCCAAAGAAGCTCTTTTATTTTAAATTAAAGCAGACTCCGATTGAAATCATGAGTACAAAATATTTCGAAATAAATTCTTCATTCAAAAATATTTATTCAAATAAAAAAAAAAAATATATTTATATTTTACCTAAGGAGAGAGAGCAACTGAACGGGCTCTTAACTTATTTTAAATATTTATGGAATTCAAAAAATTTTTTGGATATATTCAACAATATATTATATATATATATTATGCCAAAATTTATAATTATCTATTTTTTAGTCTTTTCGAAGTCATATAGACTTTAAACAATTAAATTATTTTTTATTTTACGATATGAATTATCCAGATATATTTATTTAAATCCATTGGTATTCAAATTTCTCTAAGGTTAAGTATTCAAAAACAAAATAATACAGTTTAGTTATTGAAGTAAATATATTTAATATTAAATCACGTTAAACAAATTATGAAAAGGGTTATTTTTTCGTCGGAAATTTCCTTTTAAAATTAATAGTCAGTTAAATATAACTGGTTACAAAACAAAACAAATGGCGTAGAAATTGTCAGAACAACAACTTGCCTAAAGAGAGGCATTTCAGAAAACAAGGCTGTCCTTTACGTCGGGGATCTATTCAAATTCAATTTCAATACACGCATTAAACGTGCACAAATGTTACAATAATACGATCCCTGTTGGGAAAATGTTTAACTGTAATGAATGATGTATGGGAATATGACCAAAACACGGCAGACCAGAGAGTTCTCTATTTTCAAATAAATGGAGCGTACGAATAAAAAAATCACTAAATTTACCATACTGATTAAGTATGAGACTAAATTATAAATGTGAACCAATTTTTTTTTTTTATTAAAATTTATAATTTTTTAACCTTCAAACCCTTATTAAATTATATATATTTAATGATAATGGCGGATTTTGCTTCCCCAAGGATCATAAAAAAATATATAGAGTTGTTTACTAAGAAAGAGCAAAAAAATTTTCACTTTAATAAAGAACTTAGAATTATGTCTTGACCAATCTAAATAAACAACTCAAAAAAAGTTTTTAAGAATGTTTGGGCTTGAGGCCTTAAAGCTCAAGACTCCTGGAAGTCAACCATTAGGTTTGCCCCTAATAAAAAGACTAATTATTAGAGATGGAAAACAAATGAACTCATTGTACCTTCAAACTTTAAGGTAGGCATTATACTTACATATGAAGGTTATTGTATCGAGTCAAAAAATTAAAATAATTAAATATAAGCGAATGGGAAATTGTTTGACATTAGGACATGTGAAGTAATATATAGTTGAATAAATAATCTTATTAAAAGTGAAATCGGCATTTTTATTTATAATAATTAATTCATAATCGTTCTTAGAAGTGAATCCACATTCTATATCATTCTACTATTTAATAATTTTAACAAAGAATAATGGTTTAAGACTTTGTATGTAATTTATATTAAACTCTATCTACCCAGGTTGCGGTTCTAAATCTTCTTCAGAGTGGATTGGCAATACTCTCATTTTCTCCTATTCTGAACATGTCCTAGAATGACCTGAAGTGTCAGTCGCGGATAACAAAGTCTTGTGTTATTGACTTACATCTTAATATGATCCTCCTGATTTAATTTGTCATTTATTTATTTTATTAGAAATTTATTCCAAGAATTAGAGAATAGAAAGTATATAATGTTTTCTTCAAGCGATCCAAGGATATTTGATTGGCAATGGTGGTAAAAATTAAAAAAATTGTAATTGTAATGAGTTAATGACCTAATATATCGAAGGCATAAATTTTAATAAGCTCTTTTTCTTGAGAAATAACTGAAAACATAGATAGAAATTAATAAAACATTATTAAATGATGATTCTGAGGCAAGATCGTATAAACCTCATTTTCACTCACATTATATTTTATAGTATACGGCTGTATGTCTTGACAAAATTTTTTGAGGTTTATATACATATCAAAAAAAAATATTTGATTCTAACAAAAGAAGTAAAGAAAATAACATAAATAAAAGATTTTTTAAAGAGACCTGTCGAACACAATTAAAAACAAATAAAACCGTTAATTTTAAGAGAAATACAAAAAATCTTATGAGTGACTATAAATTTTTAATAAAAAATTATTAACTTAATTAAAAACAATATCTTCATTATTATTGAATGAGAAACCTTTGAATTATTTCTTTTACTTATCTAATTATGTAATATAATATAATATAGGGAAAGAATTGTGGTCGCAAAAAAATCGATGTCAAGATATCAAAGGAAATAAATGTTTCGAGGTCTTGTGAGTCTAATAAATGGGTCTCGCTAAATGGTCTATCTCTAGGCGTGGGTGGCTGTATGTGTGTGAACAAGATATCTCAAAAACAAAAAAGGGTGATATTTTATATTTAAGCTAGATGTGGGTATCTAGCTTGTTTCGAAGCTTTTGTAAATTCGCCTAACGAGTACTAGTACTTTACTAATTAACTTTATTTTTAGTTTTTGGTTAATTTCTCTTAAACAATTCTGATGATTTTGATTAAATTGGTTGAGCATATAATAAATTAGAGAATCTTAAGATGTAATAATCATTTTCCATCTCAAAATAATGTAATGTCTTCAATGTAAGAATTTAAGGATCCCAAAGAAAAGATAGGAAAAATGGTAACGAAATATAAATATATTTAAATCTTATGCCCCCTCCCTCCATTGCTAATCATGATGACCTTAAGAGCCAAGGGGTGTGCTTCGGATCTCAGGCAGTTCAATGAAAATTTATTTAAATTAATTGGATATAGAAATATATATGGCCTCAGATGCCCTCAAAACCCTAAACTAGATTTAATTTTTTTTATAAATATCTTCTTGGGATAAATTTTGAATGAAAAAATTGGTGGTACCCCTATTTATTCAGTAACTAATATACTACTATAAAGGAAATATAATCGACACAAAAAAAGAGCATATCACATTACCTTCTCTTGTCTAATCAGCTAAGAGAAAGTGGTGTCGCAACAGATTTTATTTATTATATTATAATCTAATATTTCATTATAAAAAAGAAGGTCCCGGATTATAAATAAAAATAAAACTATATCAATTCACAAAATAATTTTGAGTTCCTAAGACCCTTGCTTTAAATATAAAAATAATATGGGGCCTTGCAATTCAAATCATTCAACCATAACCATCGTGACAACAAGATTTCTAGTGAAAAAATTTTGTCAAGGAGAACATATACTAAAATGTGAAAATGAGGTCTGTACCAATCTTGCCTTAGAAACATCAATTAATAATATTATATTAATTTTTCTCTCATTATACTGTATATGTTTTCAGTTACTTCTAAAGGAGAGCTTGTAGCCTTCGAAATATTAGTTCATTACAATTACAATTTTTTTTAATTTTTACCAGTATTGTCAATCACATAGCCTTTTTATTCAGTTAGTATGTAATACTAACTAATTGACCTAGTAAAAATTTTTACGAATTAAAACATTTTAATGCCGAGAGAAGAAAGAGTGATCATATTTTATTTGATAATATATTTTGAAAAGAAATTATTTTGGATGTTTGAAATTAATCAGGTAGTGTTATCTGTTTTCAGGGCTAGATTAATGAAAAGAGTTTTCAAAAGAGGGTGCTTTAAGGGACATCAATCAGGCCTTAAAAAAATCTATTTTTTCGCAATCCATCAATTTGTTTGCTAGGATTAAAGATAAAAGCCCATTGGACCGGAAACTTTGTTGGAAAATGGTGGATACTTTTGAAAGGGATTTTAAAACAAAGGTTTATACTTTTACAAAACAGCTACTAATTTGGAATAAAAAAAAAAAGGCACATTTTAAATAGTCCTTATGAACCAAGAGGGAAGAAGTAATTATAGTCACGTATATAGCTATATATGCTAGTAATTTAGTGGTATGTAAAATAAAAGTGATACTAACAGTTTTTTCTAGAGGAAAAAGTTTTAAATGATGCCATTATTGAATATTTTGAGAAAAGTTTATCAAAGGGTAAAAAGAACTCTTTGAAGTAAATTAAAATAAAATCGTAGACTATTATTTAAATTAAGTAATGGAATATCTAGTATTTTTTTTAATGACTGTTTATTAAAAGTTTGTAAAAAATTAATACACTAAGTTTCGGTCATTTATTCTATGATGATCCTCAGTTACATTCATGTTTAAAAAGTAAAGACACTCTACTCACTCACTCTACTACTACTTATTGTATAATTTTTTTGTTTTGCTAATAAATTCTCTTCTGTCACCTAAAAGAAAAGTAAAAGTTAACATTTTAGACCCTGATAGTAGGTGTTAACAGATATTATTAAAAAAAAATAAATTTTTTATATACATATTTTTTCTCGATAAAAAAATCCTTATCAGTTGTCATTTGGAGAGTAAATTTACAACCAACCATTTGTGGTCATATCAGCGTGCCATGAAATCCCAAACGGAAAACCCATCGGAAAAATTTAATAAAGAGATAAAAATAGTTTTTATTATTTTTTTTTATTATTGATAGATATACTATTAATAAATTTATTCATTTATTTAGAGCAAGGAGACAAAAAGACACGCAAATTCTCTAAATAGACGATTTATTTTTTTACGATTTCATGATATAAATCCGGAAAATTTAATAGTATTTCAAAAATAAATTAGGGTAATTAAAAGTAATTTAAATTTCTCATTAGCTCTTTATTTAATTTTTTATGATAGTTTTCTTTCTTCTCCGTCCTTGTTTTAATCCATTATTTTGAATTGGCATACAAAATTAGAGATAATCTCTGGCTGAGAGAAATGTCTTGGGTCATTTTACCATTAAAATATTGTATTTTATAATTGTGATTCCACCTTATTTGTCTTTTTTTTTTTTAATGGATGGAGAGGCAATGATTAATTTCCCAGTCTGCGTTTCGCTCTCGAATCGAGATTTTCTTCGGGACGATCATGTTTGGTTTTAACAAAAACTTACGCAAGTAATAATAATATTTATTTATTCATTATTAACACATTAACGATGTTGGCGGCTGTAATTCAGATTGATAATGTAAGGCAGCAGCAGCCAAAAAGTATAAGCCTTCCGGATGCTTAATGAATATTGAGACGTTTCGGGTCAATATTATTATCCCTTTATTATTATTTTATTAGATTATTAGAGTGCTTCTTAGTTAGTTGTTCTAAGGGCACAATAGATGTATATGGGACGTATTGTGCCTTTTTAATAACAACTAACTCTAGGCACTCTATAATGAATCCTCGACTGATGATAGGATAATAAATTTGATTTGATTTGACAAGAAACATCTCGATATTCATTAGAATACACAGGCTTCATATCTCCTGTCATGTATCCTCATTTTTTTACATTAGTTTTTACAATAGTTTTTCAATGATTTCAAGCTGTAAAACTTGCTATCAAATCGTCCATTGAAGTTATATAATCAGATTTAATGTTTGTTTTTTTTTTTTAAAGTAAAAATTCTATTGAAAACGACAAAAACCATAAAAATTCTGGATAACAAAGAAATTATGATTAATGATTAATTAAATTAAAACTTTAGCTATATCAGCAATTGATTTTCATGGTTTTGGCATTTATTCCGGAATCTTGTTATGGAATTTTTCAGGAGGTCCTTTAGCGTGGGCATGTCGAATTATATAATTGTTTATTCCTGGATGAAAGCAATTAATCTGAATAATTAGGATTGGTTTTTTTTTTCCAATGCATTTTAGATTCGTTTTTGATGTGTAGGGCAGCAAACACTGCAGGCGCCGCATACCTGACAACTTTTTTCTTGTTTATGGTTAACTTGTTCTAGGTCCAGATAGCTAGTTCCTTTGATTAAGGACCAGTCAGGAAATCATACCTAAAGTGTTGTCATTATGCTATTTAGATAGAATGATCATTTTATTTAATTGGATATATTTTGTCCAGGCTTGAAAGTTCATTTTCTAAAAAGCTAACTCACTCTAACAAGAAAGAAAATTTTAATGATTATGAATCTGGAATCTTTAAGAGCTCCTTGGTGAAAACAACAGCTTTTTTTTATCTCAATATATTTTTTCTTTTATTGTTTTGTGTGAACTTTTTTAAAATAACTTTGAAAAAAGAAGAAGAAATTGTCTCTTGTTTTGTCTTTTTCTTATTTCATCTTTTCCGTTGGATTCCTTTCATAGAGAATAAGAATAGCTAGTTTCTTTCGTGTCCTTGAAGTTCACCTCAAGGAGGAATCTCTAGATACAAAGCATTTATCGGGTCAGGGTAAAGTCCCAGGATTCTCCGGGGTCCGGAACTACACTTAGTTCCCTTTCCTCTGGAAACCTGGCCCAAATTTCGTCTCTCCCTTCTCCACACGCATAGTCAGGTCCCCTTTCATCCCTAACAGAGAGCACGTTATTCCTGATAGAAAATCGATTCTCACCACCGCTAAATCTCGCGTCCTTTGGGAAATTCATCCCCTTCCTATTCATCCTTTTTCTCTCTCTCACTCTAACCTCTATTTTTTCCTCTCTCTCTCTCTTTTACTGCAAAAGCTGTCTATCTCACTTGCACAAGCTGGTATTCTTTTTTTCGCCTGTCTACAATTATTCTCTCTGTTGACGGATCCGACAAAAATGACTCGATGCTACCAGCCAGAATGAATATAACGATTATATTATCTAAAATTAATAATTCTATAAATGGAGAGAGGGTTTGATATATTTTTAATAAAAAAAAATAAAAGAAAAAGTTTAATAATTCATTGATAAATGTTATAAATGTTTGATATTTTAGAAAAATTTTTAAAATAAAATACATTAACCTCTCTAACTGACATTTTATATACATACAATAGGTTCGATACCAATAATTCATTCATATTATCTATTATTATTAACTACCTCTGTCGCTTTCTTATTTTAAAAACATTTATTATTCTTTAATTAATTTTCTTAATTTATGAAGAATTGAGTCAAATTTTTTAAAATTTATATTCATCATGTCTAAAATTCATATGAACTATATAATTATGAATTAAGGCAATAAAAATATTAAAAAAATAATAAAATATATCATGGTATTATTCTCTAAGAAGCATTTTTTAGGATAATTTTGATAAATAAATTCTAAATTTTCATAATCTTGATAGAGTTCAAAAATCTTTTTCTGAGTGTTCTTCCTCCTTTTTTTCCCATTCTATCTTATTTATCAAGATAATCGATGGGTCTTACGTTAGATGTTCATTCATTTTTTCTCTTCTCTTTAAGACTGAAAACATTTGCAACATTTCATTTATTTCTTCTAAGATTTGAGATTTTTCTCTGTCTAAATAGTAGTTCATTTAACTTATTGAAATACTTTTTTTTGAATGGAAGCAACCTTTGCGTTTTATAGTGGAAATATTAACCACTATATCTTGAAACGAATGCTTTTTATATGTATGTCTTTCATACATACATAAAGAATTAGTGTATTATTGGAAGTATGAAGTCTTCGTCTAGCTAGGTAGGTTCCTTAAGTCATTGTATCTTTTTCCTTTTCTTTCATTGTTTAAAATGCTAATCTATTTTAATTAGAGTGGAATTTTTTTTAAATATACTTTATAACTTAAAAGAAAGAATTTATTTGGAAAACAAATTTTATTCTCGTCCTAAAGGATAAAAAAGATTTTTATTTAAATTCTTTAAAAATAATTAATCTTTTTTCTTTGAATTTGACAAACACTACGATTAACAAATGGTTTATTCTTTTAAAGAGTGAAGATAATAATATTTTTACGTTAAATATCAAACAAAAGTTAGGTTTGTAAATTTTAGATTTTTCCATTAAGACTTTAATCTCTGTTAGTAAATTATCCGAAAGAATTAAAGATAATTTAAAACTTTCGAATGCATATAGAAAAAGGTAATTTTTCTCATTTAGTTGAAAAGTAGAAATCTAATGTAGTTAAAAGTCGAGGTTAGGTAAACTAGCTTATCCGCTTAGCAAATAAAGTTAGACAAGAATATAATAATTGATCCTCATTAAATCAATTCAGTTTAAAAACGAGAAATAATTTTTTTTTAGTTTATTCACGTATTTAAATGGATAAATGGATTTAAATTAGAGATCGTATTTCTAAATATACGGAAATCTAATTTGAATAGATAAGAGGATTTGCAAATATCTAATTTAAATTTTTTCCAATTTCATTTTCTTTTGTTCTCACTTTCATTTGCAATAATTGTGTATTAAATAATTAAATAAACTTTTTTGTAAATGCCGATATATTGTTTGAGCATTTTAATCATTACTATTTTCATTTGAATTTATTAAATATATAATTAATAATTTGTAAGTCCATAAAAATATAGAATTCTATAAAAACTGTATATTGGGAAATATATTATGAGTTATCTATCTCAATAATTTTTAACTTTTTGTTTACAAGGAACCCCCTTTTCAATATTTGTTGTCACAGACCTTTAACTACTTGGAATAAAAAGTCCATCCTTCCAGTCCAATCCTTAAAGGATATCGGATATTGATTTTAATCTCATAAGAAATAAGAGATACAGTCAGGAGAAATTTAATAAAACAAATTATTTAATTTTTTAATTGTCGACGTTTCGGGCATAAATCGTTGCCCTTCTTCGGGACAATTATATATTAATTATTACTAATTATTTATATTTTATTACTAATGTATAGAATTACATTGAAAAATATAGTATAGCGATTGTATGCACTAGTTTTTGCAAGCGAAATTATTGCTGTTACCACCTCGATCGAAAAAAATAATACATACATATTAACTATATTTTTCAGTATAATTGTATATATTATTAATAAATCACTATTGATTAACAAAAAATTGTCCTGAAGAAGGACACATCGATAATTCAAAAAACTAAATAATATTTTTTATTTAATTTCTTCTGGTTCTATCTTCTATATCTTCTGAGATTAAATTAAACAGCCTTACTCCATACATATTTTACCCCAAAACCTTTGCGGATCCCATAGGAGAAGATGAAGGACCTCAGGGGTACACCGTAGCACTTCCTAAGAACCGCTGATCTATCAAAGTTTAATGGTCTGAAACTATACGACAACATTTCTCAAAGTATTGATTATGAATTGGCATTTTTGTTAGCTATGATTTATTTGTATAAAATACCAGATTACGACCATTTATTCTGAAGCTTTCATAAGATAGAATCTTATATCTAGGGAACTAGATCTTTTCTAGAAGATTGTATGAAATGAAACTGAGGCTAGTGAATGAGTGAAGAAACGTTAAATTTTATGTAAATAAAGTTCAAAAAAAAACATTGAAAATTTAATAAGTGTAAAATATTACTTAAATTAAATTGATCTCCAATTAATTTGCATAAAAATGGAAGGAACCTATATAACCTCAGATTTAGAAATAAGACTTATTAAAAAAAAAGCCTGTGTAATGTGAATATGAAATTTTTAATCTAATGTAAATCTAATCTAAGAAGAACAGAATAAACAATCTCCATGATACTAGGCAATCCTCCAAAAGGATGGTTGGCATACCTCCAGAATACTCATACAACAGGTGATAAACAGTAGAAAGATGGTCTTTTGAATTATATTTGCGTATCCTTTCCAAATATTCAGATAATTACCTGGTTTTATTTTATTTTTTATTTCCCTTCTATCGTCTTTTATAAAGAAAGATTTTTCTGGTTATATTCAATGCGAAAAAGAAACTCGATCTTTAGATTATAACTATTATAATTAGGAATAATTGTAAACATGATGATTCCACTCGTTCTTTTGATGTGAAAAAATTGGAGCCTATATAGAAAACCCGATTATAACGAAATTAGGCGATATATTTTTGCATCGCAGTTCAAAAACTATCATTTATATCAAAAATAAAATTTTATTACATGATAGTCAAAAAATCAAAGAATATATTTCATTCAAGCTTGGAACACAGTAGGCGCGCTGAAATTTTATGATATTTTGTACCATCTGGCAACTTTCACCCACTCTAATTTCTGATTCAGTGAAATTACGACGCTCGTTGCATATTTAATCAAAAGTCGTGATTGTTTATCTATCTATTTCCAGTAGTTTTGAGTTGTTCTGGTGAAGTTCTATTGAGTTGAAGTTAAAAACCAACAAATTTCGATATTATGTCGACTCTTATTCATGGTAAAGTCAATTCGAAATCAAGAAATCGTATAGAGTTGTAAAGATCGATTCAAAAGCAATTTATTGATATCCCAACCTATCTTCACTGAGTTAAGAATTTCCAGAGCTCTAAATGTAGGCACGTTATCTGTACTAGCGACATAATACATCGAATTTTTTTTATATTTAGTTGTATAATTTAGTGTCACATAAACTGAGTTTTCCTATGAGAATTTACCAAGTTACTTCATTTAGAATAGAGTGTTGAAAGGTAAAGTGACATTTACAAATGACGAGTTCGTGTTTAAAAAATCTCAAGAGGTTTTTTCCCGAGTAATGACTGATTCTAAAATTGAAGAAAACTGAGAAGGATAATAAGGGAAATGGGATTTAAAGCAAAATTTAGGAATAATGTTTGCTTTTGGCTTGAAATGGCTTCCTCGCTTCTTAAAGAAAAAATGGCATTTTTTTACCTCTGTACTAAGGTGGTTGGAAATCAAAATCCATCTTGAGAGTGGACCTAAGCCTTTCTGCATTGCCAGGCTTATTTATAGGCCTTCAGTGGACTCTAGGTCACACAAAGAACGCTTCCGGTTATTTTTGTCAGAATCACAATGGAGAAAAAGAGAAAGGCTTAAAGAGATATTCCACTACTACTAATGGAAAGACTGCTAAAATATTTACAAACTTAAACCACTCTAATCTCCATATATCATAAAAAAAAAAGTGAAATAAATAAAAGGGAATTTGATGTAGATAAATCCGTTGGTGTGGGGGAACAGTTTTTGGATTTAATTTCATTTTTTTTCCATTTTGTTTTGTAACGAAAAAAATATCATTCTTCAGATTACAAAAAAACTAATGGCAAGTGTAAAAGAATAAATCTTCTAAAACATCTGCTGACAAAGGCCGGAACGTTGCTATCATTGCAAAAAAACTTTCTAATAAACATATGCTCTTTTTCCCTCTATCTTTAATAGAATAGGTAAATGTATCATTTCTGTTAATTATTTTTTTTAATTTTGCAAATCATTCATTGCAATAAGTCATTTTTGTTATTTTTCTTTAGAGATTCTTTAGAGAAAATAAAAGAATTTATTTTCCTATATACCATTTTTAATTAAAATTGAATCAATTTTAAAACTAAGGCCATTTAGACTCAGTATTTAAATTAATTGATAGTCAAAATAATTTAAATAAAGTTTATCGCTCAGAACGGGAAACGAACCACTCACTAATAATTAACTTAATATGTTTAATTTTATTTATATGGTTTAAGTAGACTTTTGGGTAAAATTAGAGATAATTTTGGAAGAAAAAAAACATTTGCCTCCCCCTTCCCGCCACCTCCCCTCCCCCAGTGATACCTTTATCTGTCACTTTGAGAGAAAGAAAAGCCACATGCAGAAGGGATTATTAGGGAGGAAAAAAGAAACTATGCGAAACTGCTATCCCAGATGGGATTCTGACTTTATTTAAACAAATAATCCAGAGGAGAATTGTTTTTCAAAAATATGATATAATCTGGTGCACATCACACAATCTTCTCATACCTGCAGGTATGAGAAAGTAATGCATTGTATTCCAAATTTAGATTAATTTAATTTATTTTTATAAATATAAAAAATTAGCACTAAATTTTGTTACTTTCTCTTACTTTTATATATAATACATATCACTTAATAAGCCCCGAGGCTGACACATAGATGGCGCCTCTGAAGAAAAATCCATATGATTTCAACACTTTTTGAGGTTCCCTGAATTAAAAAAAATGGGTTTCGCAAAATGGTTTTCCAAATCGAAAAAAAACTTGAAAAATATATCAATACCGATTTTATTGAAAAGCTTGCTGTGGTATTAGACGAAGGTGTCTAGCTTAAATATCAAATTTGATTGTAGTAATTTTTTTTTTGTTTTCAGATATTTTTTCACTGGCACTCAAACAGATAACTTCAACAATTTCACGAAACCCATTTTTTTAGATTTAGGAGTCAGGGGACTTCAAAATGAATATTTCTGTCGAAACTTTGACATCGATTTTTTTGCAATCGCAATACTTTCCATATAGTATATATTACATATATAGGTAAAAGAAAGTAAAAAGGAGAAGAGAAAAATAATTTTTTTTAATTTGCAAAAATACGAAACACAGTAAACCCTTGCCGAACGCGGGGGTTATGTCATTAATACATTGGGCGAACGGCAAAATCGCGTTCGGCAATGTTAACTTTCTATGGAAAAAATGTGAGCTCAAATTAAGAAAGTATGTATAATTTAAACAAACCTAAATATTGTTATGATTAAAAGTAAAAAATGGAACAAATTTTTAATTGAAAAGATTTTTACTATAGCGGTCAACGCTGAGCAAGGTAACGCATATGAATGAAATTCTAGCATTGGACAAATTAAATGGAAACAATTAAGATAACGCGTACAATTCTACAAGGATTAATTTACTGTATAAAATTTGGAAAATGATTCTCTCATTTTTGTTAAAAAAAAAAACCTAGGAAAAACATCTGGTTTTAAAAAGTAGAATTATTAAAATTTATTTATTTAAGCTTTAAAAATCCTCCTTACTATATTATTTCATAAATCTTATTATAATTTTGCATATTCTATTATATTATTGATATTATAAAGTTAATCCCATATAAGGTAAAAAATAATTCAAAAGAGGATTTTAGAAGGATTTTATAATATACATGTATATAAAAGGTAGCTAGGAGAGTTATAGAATGAATGAATTCTTTACCTTTGGAAATTCAATTTTGAATTTGACCTAAAAGGTTTTGGTCCTACAAATATGCTTTTGAAATATTATTTAATCATTTTGGTTTCTCTTCACTTGCTCTATTCATATCTTTTAAATCCTCAAAAAGTTCTTTCAAAAGGGTCCTTTTATTAAAATATCCGAAAATAAATTTTTTTTATTTTATATTCCCTTAAACTTTTTGAAACATATGTTTCTATTTTTTTCAAATGAAAATTAAAAGTTAAATAATTTAATATAATTCTATTCAAACGCTGATCAGTAAATATTCTCAATAGAAGTAAATCCTTTTTAACCTCCAAGGTTGGTATTGTATTACAATTTTCTTTTCAAATGTCGACTGCTTTATATATATTTGACGTTACGGAAATGAGTTGGAATTCTATGTTGCCAAAAAGCACTTGCCTAAAATACAATATCCGTATTTACTCAGAGTCACTATATTGTTTGTTTGCCCTCAAAATCGAATTTACTCTTTTCTTATATTAAAATATATTCAGACTTCATATAGAAGCAAATTTAAATAAAATCAACAAGAAAATCACACTCAGGACAGACTAAAAATAAATTCCTTTTAAGATTAATAACATGATTTTAAAAAATTTGAATTTAATAGGAATAAATATTTAGCATCTAATCGGTTTTTTTTTTTTTTTTTTTTTTTTTTTTTTTTATTAAACTTATAAGAAGTTTTGAATGTATCCTAATCATTTAGCTAAGGAAGTCCTGGGATGGAGATCATGGATAATATATCCAAGTAAGAGAGGAGGCCATCCCTACTACCTCCTCCTAGTAAAGTTTTTACCATTTGCAGGGATTTTGTAGGCAGTCCCCTACTCTCCAATACTTTGATCCCTTCTCCCAAAAAATTTTTCGGGTCACCAGCTGGGAGATATAATTTGAATTCCGGCTCCTATGTTTATTAATGGTTAATTAAGGCCAAAAGAATGGATTAAAAATTTGCCTAGTTTTTATTTTTTAAATAAAGAAAATGTATATGATGCAAATTATTTTGTTTCCATAAAAAAATTTATGAGTATCTACGTGTAGGGTCACCCCGAATATAGGTGTAAAGTGGAGGGGGGCTCGAGGGCCAAAGCTTCGGAAGTGCCGAAAAGCAAGAAAATAAATATTAATTGGGAATTAACTGTGAAAATTAAATACTAATAATTTTATAAATTAACTCCTTGAATCAAAAGAAAAGACAATCTTTTGTTTTGCAATGATAAAAGAAAAGTCATGCAATTTATCAAGAAATAAATAATTCTGAATAATGATCTTTTGATCACAGTTTTCAAAGGGAAAAACCATTTTATTAAGATATATTAAGAAAATGGCAAACAAAACATGACAAAAAAGCATCAAATGTTTGCTTTAAAAGAAATAAATTAAGGATAGGCCTATATTTATTAATATTAAAAAAAAATCAATATTAAACAATTGAAATGCATTTAAGCTCTTATATATTTTCATTAAAAATTATAAAATTTTATTTGAAATTCATAACAAATAACTTTTTAATTTGCTCTGTCCTTTATTACAATGGTACTTACCTCACGAACCAAAGGTCAGCGGTTCTCTTCCTGAGCAATGAAAATTTATTTATATTACATTGGCTTCCAATTAGTATTAATAAATAAGGACGGAGTTTAAATGCCCTCAGATGCCGAAAAAGACAATAAAAAAAAAAAAAAAACTTTAATTTCCCATCATATATCCGAAAGGTGAGAGGTAGCGATATTGTCAAAAGTCAAGTTATATGGGATCAGACCCTAGGAAGTCCGAGGAAAATTGATTTAAATCAATTGGATACCAATTTGTACTAATAAATATATCTTGATAATTTGTATCGTGTATATATATATATACGATACAATATATATATATATATATATAATATTAAAATTGTTTAGAGTCTATATGGCCTCAGATGCTGAAAATACTTAAATAAAGAAACTTTTTAATTGGCATAAAATAAACAGTTGTTCATTTGATTAATCTTATAAACGAAAATACACTTCAGATAAACTATAAATATTTTAATATCTTTTAATTATAAATAATAATTTTAATAATAATCCAATTTTGTTGGGGGAGAACCAGAGGTCAAGGCATTCTATTTAGCACCTCCTAACCCTATTTGCACGCCTGGCGTGTCTAATTCGGAGCACTGAACCCTATTATAAGGCCTCACACCCTTCTCAAATTAATAGCAAGAGGACGTTTTACTATTAGAGTAACGTCTGCTGTCAAACCCAGTTGGGGGATGAGTTTATCAATGCTAAAGATTTGTTAATTAAATGAAATTCAAAGTTGTTAAATTTATAAATTATAAATGCACTAGCAAGTAGAAGCATCTTACAAATTCTTAAAATTAAAATGATTATTTATAAAGTTATGGGGAAAGAAATTTGAAAGGATGAGAAGGAGAACAGAGCATGCCCCTATTATGCCTGTGCCTTAAGCATAGGCAACCAATATGCTTAAATGTCGAATTGGTAGCCACAAAATTAACTCGTCCTCTTCAGTTTTATTATATTTTTTTTCTCTCTTCGCCATTTGAGGCCATATATAATTTAAACAATTTTTTTCTTTATTTTCGGCTATCGCTAAAACCATTCAGCCCTTCTTATTTGAAATACAATAAAAAAAATTTAAACTTTAAACAATTACATATATATTAGGTTCGATACATATAATCCAAGCATATTACACCAATTAGTATCCAATTGATTTAAATAAATTCTAATCAAACTGTCTGGGATCCGAACTCACACTTTTTTTTTTAATAATATTGACAATGACAATATCTTTAACTTCTCGGCTACTGGGGGGGGGGGGGGGTTATTATAGAAAGAAAGTGGGATTTCAATATTTATTTATTTTAAAACTAATTAACAATTCGATCATAATTTTCATAATTAATAAATAAAATTTCACTTGTTTCTCATTATTTTGTTCTAATTTAGTTATGAAATATTCCAATTTTTTTGTCATTTGCCAATATTGTCCTAATAAAATTAATAATTTAAAAAAATATTAAAAAATAAATAATTATTGTCCAAGAGTTTTTGGGATTTAATTCTATTAAAAAGTAAATGGGATTGAATATAGCTCTGGTAAAGATGAAGGTGAATGAAAAAGAATAGCAGCTATTATTATTTATTTTTATTATTCCCCACTATGCTAATGCTTCGGTTTTAGTCAAGATCATATTCAGAGCTTAAGAGCTTATCGCGGAAAATTTGTACCGAAAATCCTGGCTTTGAAGACGGCATTAACTAAGATGGAAACGTCAGTAGAGTGTAGAATAATAAATAATAATGGATGCTATTCTTTTTTATTTCAAATTTAAATGGGATTTCAATATTTATAATTCGAAAACTATTTAAGCATTCGTTTTTATTTTTTTGGGGGGGAGGGATAAAATTAAGTTTTAGGAACTTCTGGTTCAGATACAAGGCTGGTTGGAGATTTTGCAGGAATTTAAGAAAATTTGTTAATAGCACCTCTTTAACAAAAAACTTTCTATCTACAGTGATAAAAAGTGTTGACTCCTCAGCATTGGCCTCAGAAAAAAGAAGAATAAACATTTTGGGCTATAATATAGTTTCTCCTTTTTCTCTTATTTACTTTTCAATTTCCCGCTATATTTTCCTTTTAATTTTTTTTCTTTAAAAAATTCTTTATATTCTTATTTATCTAAAAGGTTATTTCTTCTGGTTTTCTTTCAAAGTTACAGCCTTTCTTCACAGTTTTCTTTACTTCTAGATAACTTTTTAAATTCCTTCTTTTTTTTCTTTATTTATTTTATACTCCTCAGTTTTATGTTCTATTATTCTTTAAGAAACTAATTATAACTAAAAATTAATTACTCCTATTTTAAAAATTATCTAAAAAATATATGACAATTGAATTTATTTTAGGGTGACAAATTTTAATAGAAGTCATTTGTAAAGAATTTATCAGTGATCCCCTAGCTCGGGTACAAATACTTAATGGAAATCGTTGACTAGCATTTCCCCTGAGCCCAATCAGGAAGCCAGGATTGATGAGGGCTGATTGCCCTTGTTCTCTTCCCCACCCTGACACTTCATGTTTATAGAAATTATCGGCCAAAAGAAGCCCTTTCAAAGTAGGTCAATAGGTTCGTCAGCAAAAGAAGTCTTAAAGTTGTAATCCAGCAATTTGGTTCTATTTTTTTTTTAAGTTGGCAACATAAAGAGTAACAAATATTAAAGGGTTTATATCATGAAGTTAAATAAAAAAACTACAATAAGAGTCTCGTTTAAAATTTGTTATTAGAGCCCAATTAAAGAGAGGAGAGCTAAGGCTAGGAGGTATTCTTCCAAACAAAAAATTTCAAGAAGAAGACGAAGCATTCTTATTAAAGAAAGAAAAGGAAGGTGAGTGGTTTCCTCGAAGTCGGCTTCTCTTGGTTCGACCCTGTCTATTATATATTATATTTCAATTAGATTTTATTATATACCAGTATTTCTAGACCCACTTCAGTATAACTCCCATGCGAGTTATAGCTTGTCAGTGAAACAAATGATTTCTAGATATTTTATTGATATTTATTTAAATGGGAAGAATGATTGGCAAAGGTGGTAAATATTACAAAATTGTATTTGTAATGAGTCTCCGAAGGCATAAATTTTCACAAGATTGTCTTCTCCAAAGGGATCTCATTTCCACTTAAATTATACAATATATTTGTCTTCTTTGCAGAATTTTTTGAAATTAATATACATATTAATACAAGAAAAAAATTGGTTTTCTTTAGAATTTGATTTGATTGTATAATTAACCTTGTATTTAAAATTTTATAATGAAAATGGAAAGAGTCTAGAAATATAAAAATATTGCCAATGTAAAAAATTTACTTTGAATCAAAGGATAAAATTGCTGGAGAGTAAGAAAATAGGCTTAAAAAAATTTCGTTTTCTACTTTTCTAAAAATAAATGTGCTATATTTTATTGTGACAGTCTCAGTTCGGGTTTCGTGCAAAATGAGTAGTTATGTTTGTTTGGAATCAAAAAAAATGAAAAAAATACTGTCAAACTATCATTTATTTAATGCTTTCTGCATTTTTGTTCAAGTGGAACATGTATAAATAAAGTTCGTAAAATCTGAAAGAATAAATTAACATTCTAGATTGGGCTCGCAGAACCTTAGCTAAGACAATTTTTACTTTTTAATGATATGGGAGAATGTCAAAATACTAATAAAATTTTGAAATTTAATAAAAAAAATAAATAAAGCCAATTTTATCAACGATCATAATTTTACAATTTTAAGTTTCTAGGAAAAAAATGATATCAAGTTTTAATAAATTTTCAGAATTTTTTTTTGTTCAATTTCTTTTTTAGAGATAAAAAAAGATCATATTTTGACAGGTTCTAGAAAGTAAGGACGAGATTCCATGGCTACGCTTTCTGGGGTTAATATTTTTTATAAAATGCTAATTTATTTTAAAAAAAAAAGTTTTTTTTTTAAGAAAAATGTCATCCAAAACAAATTATTATATTGTGGGCTTAAATTGGGGTTAGAAGGAAAAAACTATATAAAAATTACTTTTAGTTATGTATTTTAAATGTAGTTAAAAAGAATAGTATTTCATTTGAATTGTCTTTTAAAATTTATGAATAACGAATGATTTCTAATGGTTTTTTTTTTTTTTCTAAATAAGCACTTTTAGACCTGTTTTTTTCCAAGCCTTTGAAATATTTTATCAAGTACATGGCTAAATAAATAAATAAGTATGGAGTTTAAATGGCCTCAGATGCCGAAAAAGACTTAATAAAAACTTATTGACTATAAAAGTAAACTTTTCATTTTTAATGATAAAGAAACAAAACACAATTATAAGAGTAAAATAAATGTTATCTTTTAATATAAATTTTTACCAAGAAATGTAAAATTTTCATGCTTTGATACATAGGAGAAAAAATTCACAATAGAAAAAAATACTAGTGAAACTCAATTTATAATAAACATATATGAAAATAAATAGAATATTATTTTGTTTTTCATTTAAATTATAATGTAAATACAATATGCAAATTAATGAATTCTCTTATAAGCTATAGATACCGTTTTCGAAATAGATAATTTATTTATTTCAAATTAAAATTAAAAAGAGGTTAAAAAAATTGACCTGATCGAGAGGTGTTTGAATTAGAAATGTTCCTGTCATTGTGGAATTGGGTTGCAGAAAGGGGATTAAGATTGTTGTCAGTTACTCACAGCTTCCGACTTTATTCTACATGCTAATCCAATGAATATACTAAAGCAATAAAAATAGTAAAAGAATGAACTTACCAGACGAAGACCGCTGTCATGTTGTAGTGGAGGAGAAATTATGTCCCGGAAAGCTTTTGTGGAGTAGCCAGAAAATGTATAGGGGAAGGGGGTCAATGAAGTATTTTGGGAGAGCTAACGTCTACATTTCTATAAAGTTTTCTAATAATAATACTTTAAATATTATATCTTAAATGCTCCACCTCTAAAACTTTTCCCATTAATTTACTTTCAAACAATAATTATTGATTTTTTTTATTAAACTAAACTGAAAATTTCTATAGAATTTATGAAATATTGTAGAATTTGTTCAACTATAAATTTTTAACTTTGTTGGAAAATATTTTATAATAAGAACATGGATCAAATTTAAACCAAACTATTTTTTATTAGAACATTAATTATTTTACAAAAAAGTTTTTTTTACTTTCACTTTTTTCAGCGAATTTAAGTTTTTACTTTCTCTTACCTATATATGAAATATATAGTGTGAAAGTATTGCCTTCACAAAAAAATTGATGACCAAAAGAAATACATGTTTTGAGGTTTCCTGAGTAAAAGAATGAGTCCCACAAAATGGTCTATCTCTATGTCAGTGAAAAAGATATCTCAAAAAAGATGCTGAAATTGTATATTTAAGCTATATCGTTGCATCTCGAAGCTTTTCAATAAGGCAAAAAAATACTTGTAGTACTTTATTGATGTATAATACTTTATTAGTTTTTCGATTTTCTCAAAATTTGCTCTAACGATTTTAATTCATATAACAATTATTTATTAGAAGATCTTTAAAATTTATTGGGCCCATTTTACTCTTGAGCGTTTTTAGGTTTTTTGTTTTCTATTATACGATTCTAATGATTTTGATCAAAATGGCTGTATATATAATAAATTCAAAAGTCTTGTATATATATATATTAATCATTTTCCACTCCAAAATAAATAGTGTTAAGTTCTCAATTTAGGATTTTAATAATCGCCTATGCCCTGTCCCTTGGTGCAGAGGTAGAGGTTTCGCCTTATAACTCAAAGGTCAGTGGTTCGCTTCCCCTCCTCAGCGACAAAAATTTATTTCTATTATATTAGCTACCAATTAATAGAAATAAATAAGGACAGAGTCTAAATGGCCTCAGATGCCGAAAAAGACTTAAAAAAAAAAAAAAAAAAAAAAAGAATCGCCTAGAAATGATAGGACAATTTGTTTTCATGGTAACAAAATATAAATATTTTTAATTCCTATTTTTAATAATAAACAACATAAATTTACTCCCCACCCGTGGCCGAGAAATTAAAGATATTGACATTGTCGTTATTGATAACCTTAAAAGCCAAGTGGGGTGGGTTCATATCGCAGGAAGTTCGATGAAAATTTATTTAAATCAATTGGTTACTAAATGATATAAATAAATATACCTGGAGTACAAGTATCGTACTAAATGGATTGTGTATCGTTTCAAGACTAATTCTAAGAATATATGAAATTGTGAATCTGCTACCTAGGGGGCTCGACACAAAAATCTGGTGAGATAGCACATTACATAATTTTCCTTTCCTTAGGTAGGAGAAAGTTGTGTGATGTGCAGCCATACCAGCCAAACCAGATTTTTTATAGTTATTTTTTAGAATAAGCCTCTAGCTATTTGTGCAAGACCTCATTACTTTTCGTTCCTTCTTACTAGTCACCTTTGACTCTGTAATAGTGGACTCATGGGATGAGACCTGAGAGAATACAGGAAAGATTGAAAAGGATCAGTAAGTAACAAGGAATGACTATGAACAAAAGGTTGGCAATTCTTGTGTAATAGGTCTGTCCACTTTCTTTTAAAGTCACAGCAATAAGAGAAAAGGATTTGTTAATAAAATTCATAGAAAAAGAAGAGAATGTGAATTTTTTTTTCTTGTAAAATAAAATAGTTATTAAAATTTTATTTTCATTTTAAATAATTAGAAATTAAAGTCTGTTTGAATTGATCCATCGTTACAGCTGCTCTTGAGTCATTAATGAAACCTTTATTTGTAAGAATTCCTCTTAATATTTTTATTATTTGGCTGACCTAGCTATTCAGAATAAAAATAATATTCGATAATTTAAGATTTTAATTGGACCTCTATTCATTTTAAATGGGATCCGTTTAAATTATTAATGCCTATTTGGTCAATGGCGTTCATAATTTAGGATGGTGGTTTGCCCTCCTCCTACTTTACGGGTATTAATTTTCCCAAGATAATTTCGCTGTTTGAAAGCATTAAAGGGAAAGATTGTCAGATTGCTAGTGCATTAAGCATGTCTCTGATATGCTGAGAAAGAAAGGGAGGGCAAAAATCCAAAGGGGGTGGATAAATATGGCCAAAAGGATACAGTCGAAGGGATCCCGTTTTCGTCCCGATGGCGAGAAGTCGTTGGATGGGGTCGAAGGCGACTGCAGTTGGTTGGAACGGGAAGCCATGACGAAATGTCTGCAACAAACCAAAAATAAAAATTATTTTATATTCTAATAATTCCTAGTTTAGTTTTTAACCAAATTACAAAATAACAATCCAAAAGAATTTTTTTTAATAATTTTATTTTTGACGACCGGTTTCGGCCTATATTCAGCCACTTCAGGTTAACATGTAGCAAATTTTTCAAATAAGACAACAAATTTCTAATAATTAAAATTTAAAATTTTATTAGAATTCCAAAATATTGCAAATTTTAAATGTATTTTGAATTCATATCGGTGCTTTATTATAATAATATAATTTCTAGAATAAAGTCTGCTTTAATATTTTAAAAGATCTAAAGATATTGAAACTTGTTTTAGACAAAGACCTTTAATTAAGAAATTCCAGGAGAATAACATTCATATTTTAGTTAGAACCTTTTTATTTAATTAAAACATTCGGAGGGAAGTGAAGAAAAAATAAGTAAAATTAGCCTTAAGTAATTATTATACTTGAAAGGTTTTAATATTTCCCAATGTAAGTGTATAAGCGCCACCGTGAACATATTATTAGAGAGAAGCATTTAATAAAACTCGGATATTCTTTTCTAATTGTTAATAAAATGAAAACAAACTAAGAGTATGGATTTAAGTTCTGTAATTTAGTGTAGCTGGATGTTGAAACAGAGCTTTCTCTCATCACCTTCACTTTATCGTAAATATTTCAGTCACTCTACACCATCCTTAGAGCAGATATGAGAGAAATTGTCATAGAAATAAAAAAACATTATTATAATTATAATAATTTCCATTTGCATGAATTCGCCACAATTGAGCCCTAGCACATAAAAATTAATTATAATGGTATATTTTTTTAGATCTATTCGATTCATATAAATAAGATATAACATTCAAACAGACCCTGTCCCTTGGTGCAGAGGTAGAGCTTTCGCCTCACGTACCAAAGGTCAGTGGTTCGCTTCCCGTCCTGAGCGACAAAAATTTATTTATATTATATTGACTACCAATTAATAGAAATAAATAAGGACGGAGTCTAAATGCCGAAAAAGACTTAAAAAAAAAAAAAAAAAAAAAAAAAACATTCAAATGTATGATTCGAAGCAAACTATTATAAGTCAAATAATTACAATATTTTTAATGAAATAATTTTTTGAGTAAATTTTTTTTTTTTAATTTTTATTACAATTTCTCTCAGAAATCTCATATCTGAATAGTGAAAAAATATTTGCAATTAAGTGGTGGTGGTGGAGAAAGGGAAAGGGGCTGGTTTCATTCTCGAACATTTCTTGTATGGAATTTAATTCCAAATTTTGATATAATTGTTATTTAATTTCTACTTTCAAATAGTCTTCGAATTACACTTGAATACGCTTTGGAAACTTTTAATTTATGTCAATCAAATATTTATTTATCACATATTATTATTTTAAAATGAACTTATTATTAAAGACTGTAAAAAGAGCAGACCATTTGTAAAGACTAAAAAAAATGAATGACAAATAAACAAGTTTGCCCCTTCGGGCTCGCCAGTTTTGCTAGAAGATGTGAACGTCAAGTGTTTTTTATCAGAAAAAGTACGAAAGCTAAGCAATTATTAGTTATTTCAAATTATGAATTTAGAGAAAGTAGCTGTAAAACTTCCTACGTTGTTTTATATATTAAAGAAAATATGCCAGTCTAAAAATTCTAGAAAGTAAAATCAATAATTGCTAATTAAATTGGTATTATGTAAATCCATTATATAGAAAAGGAAAGTTTGAAGTTTAATTTTTTCAATTATTTATAGGAATATTTTTCACTAATTTAAGAGAAAAGAGAAACCTGAAGTAGTCAACACTTTATTGACTGGGACATAACAATTCAAAATTTATAGAGGGTGGATTGTGACTTCACTCTTTACAAAAGGCTTTGGAGCGGGGAAGTCAGTGGAAGAGTTCATCTTTGCGAACGAAGCGGGACATCTTTAGTTTTAAAAGTTTTAGAATGGAGAAGATAAGATTTTTGGATTTCGCAGAACGGGCAGACAATATAAATTTTATACTCAGGAGCTCACTATATTTTCTGGGTTGTCTAAGCTAAGAAATTCTTCCCTATACAATTCCTTCCCTTTCCTTTGTCTAGGATCAGGTTTTGTGATGGGCCAACTTGCTCCCTCTCTCGGTTTTATGCTGAATCTAATTTTCGGATAAATGGTAAGTAAAGAAGAATCTAGAATCTAGTATATTTTGAAAGGAAATTCATGTCCTGTATTTGTTTATATATAATTATTTATATATGGCCTATAAGTCTATATAGCATTTAAAATATCCCCAGAACATAATTATCTATATACACCAACTGTGTTTTTAATCCATTTTAATATTTTAAATATTTATATCTTGAATGAAAATTTCCACATTAAAAAAAAAACCGATTTAAAAAATGAAAATAAAATCCCCCTAGTTCAATGGGTCTCACAAATTTCATATGAGCCCGTTAATCCTTTTTTTACATTGAAAGGTGAAAAAAATAATTTTTCATTTTTTTTCTTCACAGTCATATATTATTAAATTGAAAATTGAGTGGAAAAAAAGCGTTGAAAGCCTGGGAATGGAAGGTGGAACCTTCAGAACGGCTGTCAGTTGGCCATTTTGATTTATCAAAAAGGATTCAGCTGATAGAAAATCCAGGCGGATTATTGTTTATTTGATTTTCATTAATATTGTCAGAATGATATATGCCAGAATGCTCCACAAATAAATAATAATATCAATTCAAAATAACTTTTACAAAACTGAGATAATTTTATTAATAAAAGGGAACATAAAAACTTATCATCCTTAAATCGTGTGAAAAAACAGTTATTTTTTGTAAAAAATAATTGAACTCTTAAATCTTACTTCTTATTCATTTAAAATATATAAGAATAAAATCTTTTATTTTTCCATTCTTTTTGGGAATGTCCTCGCGGTGCTCCCATAATGAAATTGAAAAATCCCAAGAATTTTTTATATTTTTAAAAATAAAAAAATGTAGGGACCAAACGTACATTACATAACTTTCTCCTAGGGTGCCGTTTTCTAATTCAACTCTTAAAAGAAGAGCGGTTGTTCCCGCCGTTAACCGGGGCTACAACATATGATCAAAGTTGCTCCTGCCGTTTACCCGAATAACGACAAAAGTCTAGATCAGTAAAGCGGGCCCCAGACAATTTTGGGGTAGATAAGGGTTAATACATTTCAAAGATCATGTAATAAATAATTAATATATGAATTTTAATCAAAATCGTTAGAAAGAATTTTGAGAAAATCAAAAAAAAAAAAATAAAAAAAAACATCAGCAAAGTACTAGTACTCTTTCGCCGATTTCATTCAAAAACTTCGAGGTGCATGCGACGATATACTTAGCTTAAATATAAAATTGCTGCCACTTTCCCTCTATATATTTCATATATAGGTAAGAAAAAGTAAAAATATTACAAATCCTGTAAATATCTTATTTTGCTAGTGGATTTCTCAAGAAATATTCTATTTATCTTCGAGTTGTTAAGTGCTTGATTTCTGGTCTAATTCAAATGAATAAAAGGGCAAATTACGCTCTCATGTGCCACCAGCTCTTGAGAGATCCTTTTCAAGAGGATCGATTCTCTTTTTCCACTTCAATTTGATGCGGTTTTTTTTTTTATTGAGGAGAAAAAGTTTTTTGAGAGGCCTTTGCTCAGAAGAGAATAAGAATATACATAGGAATAAGGATCCATCGATTCCATCTAGGAGTTATAATTATGATTTTCCAATTTAATAATAAAAAAAGAAACTCTTTTAAGTGGTTGTGTATTACGTTTCAAATCCGAAGGAATAAATGTGATAAACTTCTTCAATTTTTTTGTTTTTCATGAATGTGTAATTTGCTATTTTATTGAATGAAAGGGCCTGTGAGGAAATAGAAATAGGATTAGTTAGATTGAGATGAATAATTAAGGTTAGGATTTAAGAGATATGATATGAGTAAATTCACAAAATATATAAAAATGTCAGCTGGTTTTGAGAAATATGTTTTCCTTCACCAAATCAATAAACAATTCCCCTTAACATGGAAAGTTATCATAAAAAAACATGGCCTTAGCAAATTGCCACTTTTTGTAGCGGGAATTCCATCTGACATTAAAAAAGAGATGATATCTAATATAAAAAATTTTATCGGCTTCAATGGAGAATCGAACTCATATCCATGTCTTTGTCAACGATTACACCTATAACTCTCACAAGACTGGGTCGTGAGCTTATTTTTAGAAAAGAATAAAACGTTAATTTGAATACATATAATTATAATGTATGAAAAATGATGGGAGTGAAATTCTGAAAGAGAAATTATTATTTTTTTCTCTCTTATGATTTGTTGTCATATTTTTCCTTTATAAAGAAATACTTTGAAGTGGTTATAATTAAAACAAAATAATGTAATTTTTTTTTCCTTTAAATATGCTTTCTACGGATGTATAAAAAATAAATTAAGTTTAAATGAAAATTTTTTTTAGTTTTAGAATTGACTTTCGTCACGAGATTCTCTCATTAAAAAGCTTGCCAAAAGTGTTTCCTTTTTTTTCCTGGATGGAACCTAGTTAAATGTTAGAAAGGGAGAAAAAAATTCTTATTTCAAAATCAAAAGATAATAATTTGAATGAGGAAAATTAAAAGAATAGTACAGAAAGAAAAAAAAAACATCTACGAATATTCTCTTTGTTTCCATTTTGAATTTTAAAAATAAGGTATTTTTTTTACTAGAAAAACTTCACTTAGTTCATAATAATAAAAGTTTATTTTACTTACTAAGTTTTGAAAAAATAAAGTGAAAGATAAAAAAAAAAAAAAGAGAGCTATGAATAGAATTCACCAAGTCTTTTATTTTTGTTTCTGTTATCCCAAAAAAGATTAATTCCTTATTAAAATAAAGTGATAAAATCATCGAAAATAAACAATGGTAAACTTTGATTGGCGGTGGGCCTAGTCGGAGAGACAGCCATCAAGATGTTTGTTGACAAGCAAGGTCAAGCAGCGCTGACCTCGGATGGGTGGCCCCGTGGAACAAGCCTGCTGGAAGCCATCACTATTTAAATATTTAAAACTACATATAGAAAATCTAAATGACTTTTGTAGTCGAAAAAAGAGTATAAATAAAAATAAAAAAAAAAAAACTGTTTTTCAAATAGAATTTAATAATTATTTCCAATTTAATTTTATCCCTTCGTCTGTGGAGCGCCTCCTTAAGCGGGCATTATTTTTGTATAGAAACAAATAAAATATAAACGACGAAAAAATAAATCCATAAAAGGGTTCTAACATATACAATTAATTCAGAAATTTATCAATTTACTTCCTATCATGATATACGAGTGTTATTTAGTTTTGTAAGCAAACCGGGGTTTCCCCTCCCT
>JAAAKE020033338.1:0-27135 GCA_010014785.2 Anisolabis maritima
TCGGGGGGGGTCTGGTCGTTTGTTGGGTGGTGGCTGTTTGGTGAGGGGTGTGGGGGGCGGGGGGGGGGGTGGGGGGGGGGCGGGGGGGGGGGGATGAAAAATTTTTTTTTATCATTTTATAATGACCCTGTATTACTTGTTCATTTATAAATTTCTTCTGTTTTCTTTTTCTTTTCTCTCTTACATTCACTTAGATTAAATTAAGATGCATTAATAATTAAGATATTTTAAACAAACTACTAAATTTGAGGTCTTCTTTTTATCATTAAAAGATAAATTTGACCTTCAAAGTCAAGCCAAGTTTGTTTATAGAGAACGTCGTTATATTCAAAGAAGAGAATAAAGGGCTTTATACCAAAGCAACTGATTTGAATAGAATATATATATATTTCATCTCAATTATGAAACGAACAATATTTTATAATGAATTCTTTCTTTGTGAATGTGTTTTTAAAAAGGTACTGATAAAATGTAAGGAAATATGTTTTTTTTTTTAATAATAATAAAATAAATTATTTCTTTCGAAAAAATAAAAAAAAAATAGAGAAAATAACGTTTTAGAACAGGCAAAAAAAAAGATATAAGAATTCTTATAAGCAGTGCCATGGCAAGGAGTGTGGGAGCAGTGTCTCTCCAAAGCAAAGCGCACCTTGAATATATACATACAAATGAACCTTTTTTTTTTTTTTTTTTTTTTTTTTTTGCAGATAGATAGATACCACCTTGACCACCCGGGGAGATTGAGACCTCGCAGTCAACCCAAACCAACTAGCGCACTAACCGACACCACCAACCAACCAACCACTTCCTAGAACACAAAGGTAAACACAGGCCTCAGAGATATCCAACTAGGGGAATAGGCATTGAGGCCTCGAAGTCAACCCAAAGAGAACATCAACACCCAACCAATTCCGTCCTAGATCTCAAAGACAAACCCAAAACTCAGAGATAATTTGGGGACAAACAAGACTCGATCCCGAAAACAAACCACCACCATCACCATCACTTCGTAACCCACCACTCTTGAAAATGGCTCCCTAAGTTGAACGCACGCGGACCAACCCGTGAAAACACTATTTTATTTGTATTGTATATATGAAGTGAAATTTTCACAGGTTGGTCTGCGTTGGTTGTTGAGATTCAACTTAGGGAGCCATTTTCAAGAGTAGTGAGTTAGGAAAGTGATGGTGATGGTGGTTTGTTTTCGGGGTCGCAATCTTGCTGGTCCCCAAATTATCTCAGAGGTTTGGATATGCTTCTGAGATCTAGGGAGGGATTGGTTGGGTCTTATGCTGTTAGTGTTCTGTTTGGGTTGACTTCGAGGCCTCAATCTGCCTACTCCTTCCACGAGGGTAGTGATGTTGTTATATATATATGTGGTGATGTTATATAAATTTAAAAATAAAAAATCTGGTGTGACGGCCATGCATCACACAACTTTCTCTTACCTAAGGAAAAGAAAATTGTGGGATGTGCGGTCCCAAGAGATTTTTTGCGTCAAGCCCCTTAGGTACCCTGTTCAGAATTTTAATTTACCTTAGTTTAGAGATTTATCGTTTGTGTGTATTAATAAATTATCAATATTATAAACAAGAATTTAATTAAATTAATTAAATTGGCAATTAAATCAAGGTAATCTCCCCCCTCCCCCCGCGGCCGAGAGGTTAAAGATATTGACAATCTTAAAAGTCAAGGAGTTCGGATCTCAGGCAGTCCGATGGAAATTTATTTAAATCAATTAGATACAAATGTAAATAAATATGCCTGGACTACAAAGTATCGTAATAAATATATTGAGTATCATCTAATGTATATATGGCCTCATATGCCGTAAAGACAAAAAAAATCCAAGTATTAATTAAAAATATTTATATTTTGTTACCATGGCACCAGTTGCCCTATCTTTACTTACCCATTTTTTAGACTCAAGGGACCTCAAAACGTGTATTTCCGTTGAAATCTCAATATCAATTGTTTTTACGACCACAATACTTTCTCACTATATATATTTCATATATAGATAAGAGAAAGTAAAAAACACTCTACTTTCAATATTTTTTAATAATAAAAAAAAAGAAGGAATTACAACTAGCATTATTAGACAATACAATATAACTGTGTGAATTGCATAATAAAGTTAAAACCAAAATATACTAAATAATAAGAATATGTTTTGAAAAATGTCCAAAGACTATAAGCAAATATATCGTTTAGGATTCAAGTTTGAGAGCCATCAAATGTGATCAGACAAAGCAATCATATCTATATTTATAAAAAAAAATGAAATTTACCTTTTCTTTAACGTTTTCAAAAGATGAAGGTGAGACAACCGAAAAACACACTAAAAACACATCTGTTTGAGGATAGCTAAGTGGACGCAGCCGATCGTAATCTTCTTGGCCTAAAAAACAAAATAGTTAAAATTAAAACAAAAAAAATTATTATTCATTTTTTATTTTAAAATAAAAAGTTGCAATTTTTGTCTAGTGAAAAAATCCTGTTATCAAAGTAGGTATTTATTCCCCCAAAATCGAACAATAATTTTCTAATCTATAATTATTATAAAAGACTTAATAGTATGATTCAATTTCAGGATCAAATGTCGACATGTAAATAAATTTGGGTTTTTTATTGTGTTATTTGATTTTTTATTGTAAAAATAAAATAAAAATAATTATTATTAAGCATATCTCTCAGGCGGAAATATAACTTAAATCTGGTATAATTCTTTCTAAAATTTAAGGATCTTCTTATCCGTCTTCACTCGTTATTAAAATCTCTGTTCTCTTGCAAGATAGGAATATATCATGTGTGTAATAAAGTGATTCTCAGCATTTTTTCATTAAAATGAAAGCCCCTTGCCGGGGATTGACAAGAAAAGCGAATAGGGGATCTTGATTAGTTAAAATACTAAACTTTGTATATTTAAGAAATTAATCAAAGAAAAATAAAAAAGTTCCTCTTTTTTTCATTATTTAATTTTCTATAATATTTTTACGTTATTTTTATTTTAATCTTACTCAAAGTTGCGTCCTCCATTCGTGACGTCAATACACCAATAATATTTACTTCCTTTTATAATTATTAGTATAGTATAGACCAGGGGTTCCCAAAATTTGCGCCCCGACTGGCTTTCAAGGGAGACGAGAAAATTTTAATAAACTTTTTTTTTAAATTTTTTAACTACCGTAAAATTAATTACTTTTATTTTTTTGGGAAAATGAAGGTTTTCCTAAAAATTTTAGTGAATTTTAAATCAATAGTATAATAAGATTTATACCCAAATTTGTGATTATAAATATATATCGAAATCGAAATATAAATTTATGGTTCAATATTCAAATTACGAGGATATGATGGTCTATTTTTTATAATTATACTTTCCCGAAAAGCTATAAATATATGAATTCTTTTTTTTTTTTTTTGCTTAAGATGGTAAAATAAAAAGTTTGAAATTAGAAAAAAGTTCCAAAAGAATAAAAAATTTACTATTTTAGTCAAATAAATTACTACTTACTTTACTATTTTTTCAAATAAAAAAAAATCTTACCTGCAGTATCAAATAACCCTAATGTGTAAGGCTCTCCACCAATCATAACCGTGACTGCATAATTATCAAAAACCTGAAAATAAATTAAAATATGTTAAAAATGCATAGTTCAAGTATATAGGGAAAAGAAGAAAAAATATATTTTCATCTTTGAAAAAGTGAAAATCATAAAAACTACATCCTTTATGATAAGAATAATATTAAACAATTAACTATTACATTGTTATTATTATTATTAATTATATTAAATTCACTTTATTTTATATTTAGTTGATATATGGTTTGATCTCCAAGATGCAGATTTTGATAACAAAAAACAAAAAGATTAAAATAAAGTGCTATATTTGATTAAGGAACCGGAGGTAATCTCCAAATAATGTCCCAGGCCTTTAAAGTAGATTAAGCTCTAGCTTCATAATCCAAAAGTCAGTGATTCTCTTTTCATTTATTTAAAATTATTAGTTGGGCGGATGGGTTTTGGCCTAAGCTGAAAATAAAGAAAAAAAAAAAAAATAATTAGTTGCCCTGTTCTTTGGTGCTGAGATAGAGGTCTCATTTCACGTACCAAAGGTCAGTGGCTCCCGTCCTGAGCGACAAAAATTTATTTATATTATAATATGGCTACCAATTAATATAAATCAATAAGGACGGAGTCTAAATGGCCTCAGAAAGATCCCAGGCAGTCCGAAATTTTATTTAAATATGTTTGGATAATACGATTCATATATAATAAATAATAGAATTGTCTAAAGGCTATATGGCCTCAGATACCGAAAAGACTCCCCCCCCTGTGTGGAGAGGTTTTAAACCTTACATAAATTAATATGTTGACTGAAAACACTATTTAAAAAAAAATAATGATAATTAGTGCCCTGTCCCCTGGTGCAGAGTTAGAGATCGGATTTCATATTTAAAATATATTTTAAATTCTTTGTTTCTTGTGATGGTTGTTGTATTCATTTAAGTGTTAGGACAGGAATCCCAGAATGCAGCCAGGGATAATAAATACGAGCTATTTATCGTTGAGATTTCCTGCCCACACTTCTTCAGGGCAATTGACAGCCAGGCAATGAATAGTAAGCGATGTTTTTAGCTTGTTATTATTATCACATAGCTGGGATTCCTTGTCGAACACAATATTTTAAATAATATGGGAGTATTTATATATAATACTAATAAAGAATCCAACAAGTTTACAAGATTTTTTCATAAAATATTAATAAATTATTCAAAAATGAAAGAATTGATTTTAATTTAGGGGTTTTTATGTTAAATGTTCGGTCGCAGTCATTTAGGTCCAATATTTAATAAACTTATTCAAAATCTTATTTATATTGTAATAAATTAAAAACAGATTGTTTGTTTCTTTTTATAAAATACATTTTCCCTCTAAGTGCAGATATGAAAGAAGGAATGTCACTTACAGTAGGCACATATTCTGATGGGAATTTGTTGGTAGTATATGAAATAAGAAGGCACGTTTTACCAACGGCTCCATCTCCAACCACTACGCATTTAATCGTTTGCATTCTTGAAAATTAATTATAAATCTGAAAAAACAAAGAATTTTGTTAGCTCCTTATTGAATATCTTCCAAGTTGATAACTGATAATTCATCTTCTTTCTCAGAATTTAATGACAGACAATTCATTTGCATATTGAATAGCATATTAAAAAAAATAATAAAGATTAAACATAAGACATATTAAGGATGTTTTTATTCAATTGAAGTTTAATTTAATGAACAGGAAATGATTAATTAATTCATACTTAGAAATTCATTTTAAAAAAAAGAAGCCATTTTGATTATAGAGACGAGTTTGTCGTTAAGAAATTGTAATCCTCACACCAGATCTAATATCAATGAAAAATAACAAATTTAATCTTATGGGAGAAAATATATTTAAAAAAAAAGAAAGAAATTAAATGATCAAGAAATAATTAAGTGTGGAATTGTCAAATTTGATGAAATTAATTTACAAACCTAGTGGGCGTCGACAAATACTGTAACAACTTGGACGTACTCTGGCGGCAGACATGCGAACTTTTCTATCTTTAATTAAAATTATTCATGAATCTTCGAGCTATATTTCATCTCTATGCATATTTTGATGCGACCCAACTACAAAAATTTACAATCTAAAAAACCAAATAGCCAAGATATTGGCTATATAGTGCCATTGTCTGTCCAACAGTACGTTATTGTTACAAAAATACGGTGGGCCCTGAAGGTGTATTTTCATTTTCAAAATCAAAAAATGAAATGAACAACGTATTGTCCTCTACTCTAGGCATTATTGGCCGTCCAATATTTTATTGTCAAAAATTAAAATGATTAAATTTTATTTATTAATTTTCATATTTCATTTTAATTTAAAAAGAACCTCGCCGTAACCGAGAGGTTAAAGATTTCGTCACTACTACTACTACTACTAGTGATAACCTTAAAAGCCAAGCGATGTATGGGTTCGGTTCTCAGGTAGTTCGATGAAAATTTATTTAAATAAATTGGATACCAATTCATATAAATAAATGTTTGGATAATACGATTTGTATATAATAAATAATTGAATTGTTTAAAGTCTATATGGCCTAAAAGACTAAAAAAAAAAAATTATAAAGAAAGTCCATTTTTTTCAGGCTTTGGAATCTGATGCCATATAGACTTGAAACGATACACGATATATTTATTAACGCTACGTATTATCCAGGCATATTTATTTATACCAATTGCTATTAATTTAAATAAATTTTCATCGGACTGCCTAGGATCTGAATCCACACATTCCTTGGCTTTTAAGGTTATCAATAGTGACAATGCCAGTGTCTTTAAACTCTCGGCCACGGGGGGAGGGTCCATTGAATTTATTGGTATTTCATTTTAATTTATAAAGATTTTAAATGAGATATAGCTGGGCAGATTAATTGTGTAAAGGTACGGAGAAAAAAATCAGCCGCCTTTCTCGGATTCATTATATTAATACATCACTTTATTCGGCTAGCATGACCTTGGCCATCCTCAGTGCCACAATGAGATATTTTTAGTGGACCTGCGTTCTTTAGTTATATAAAAGATTTTTGGAGAGGTGAGGGACATGTACATGTACAATGAAACGATTCGATAGCAAGTACTTGCACATAAATTATAAAGATTTATTTATTTTATAAAAGAATTAGTAAGAGATTCTTGGATGGGAAACTTTTTGCTGAGTGTTCGAAAATTCCGAAAATAACTTTACTGTAGTTGCTTTTATTTTAATTCCTAATAAATGTTTTAAATAATATATTCATATGTCTTATTATTAAAAACTTTATTTACTCGAAAGATAAATCTTTTTTTATGCATTTTTATATTATTTTTTTATAAAATTTTTTATTTTCCAAGTCAATTTGGGTGGGTGAAGTAGAACTTAACAATTTTTAAATTGATTGATCTCTTTTTTTTTTTAAGAGACCTTATTTTGTGAACTCTGGGGGGGAGGAAAGTCTCCCCACTCCCTACCTTGGCTATGCCCTTATATTTATAATACAACGAATATAAGAAATAATTTTAATTTTTCGATTTCAACACACTTGTTTTTAAATTCTGGAAAATCTTATGGCATTTTTGACATTGTCGATTTGAAAGGAGAAAGCAATGGAACAGGTCTTATCTTTTAGAGTGTATTATAAACCCCTCACTTTCACATCTAGTTTTAAAAGTCATTATTTCATAATTAAATGAAATAAATAAATTGCATAAAATTCACAATATAAGAATTTATTATTTATGAATGATTTTTCCTATATATTAAAAATATTTACTTTCCTAAATGTCACTTGGCATTTGAGCAATATTAATTTTAGGGTATAAATGTTAATTAATTAAAAAGAAATATATTCAAATGAAATGAAAAGAAAAATATTTTTCTAAATGAAAATCAAATATTTTTCAATTTTTGAAAAAATTAATAAATTTAATTTATTAAGATATAAAGTTTCATATCTGCTAGATGTATCTTCTGTGCTAAATTTGAAACCCAAAAATGCAAAAACAATCAACATCCATGTTTTAAGATGGCGGAATCAAGTCGCAGAATGCACGATAGAGGAGATCAAAGGCGATATAGAGATGGAGGATACGAAGCCAAATTGGATGACCCACCAAATTCTCGATTGTTCATAGTTTGTAATAAAAATATTACTGAGGATGATTTCCGACAGGCTTTTGAGAAATATGGAACAATTGAGGAAATCTGGGTGGTCAAAGATCGAGCAACGGGTGAACCCAAAGGTGAGGCCCAACCACAATCAAATTCCCATTTTCTAGGTCATCTCCATTTATTTTTGCTATTTCTTCAATTCTTACTTTATTCCAAATTAAATCTTTTAAATCTTTTTATTTTATTGGAGAGAATTCTGCAACCTTTAACTAGAAAAAATAAATTTTTTATAAATTTAACCGGCAATTTTATTTTCAAAAGATATTTTTATTTTAGGCTTTTATTAATAAATATCTTTTATTCCATAAAATAATTTAATATAAATATATTTTTTTAAATTAGCAATTTAATGTTTATTTATCTGCGTTACATTGTTATCATTTATTAAAATTAACTCAAAGAATAATGAAAATCCATATTTTCCCTGAATTATATATAGCCTACTCTTTGATATAAAAATTCCAAAGAACACAAAACTCACACAAATATCTCTGAACAGTAACTTAAATTATTTGTCATTCAATATATTAATCATATAATTTTTTTTATAATAGTTATTGTTTTAATTTAATAAATAAATAAAGAAGTTCAACTTTATAAAGGTATTAAATTTCAAATTTTTCGTTTAGACTTTCACGGAATTTGACAGCATGTCAAAATTTTGACATTTATTTATATTTTTTTTTCCTCTTTATTTAATTGTAAATTTAAATTTAAATTTAATGTAATTTATTATTAATTTCTATTTTTCGTATTACTTTTTATAGAAATTCATTTAATATATAAAGAATAATTTAAAATTTTTCTCATTGTTGACAGGAATCACTTATATAAAATTTTCCAAGACCTCTGAGGCGGCTCACGCCTTAGAAGAGATGAATGGCAGTTGCATTGGCAAACACCCAAGGCCTCTTAAAGTGATGATTGCCCATTCACGTGAACAAGGCAGCCGTCGAGAACTCAACGAAGAAGAACGCCTTTTAAGGCTCTTTTGTGTTGTTCCTAAAACAACTACAGAGGCTGAACTTAGGGAGCATTTCCAAGTAAATATTTTAAAATGAATATAAATTAGTTGAGTAAACATTTTTTCAGAATTATTATTAAAATATAAAAAAAATTAGAGAAATTCACTAACTTGCTTTGCCCTTCATTCGATACGGAGCAAATGCTTTGGGATGGTGAAGAATTTCAACAAACTTTTTCTAACCTCTTTCCTAAAAACATTTCACAATGGTGTCTGTTTGTTTCTCCCGATTTGTATGAAACTTGATGTCTAGGATTCTCTTCGCTACAGAACAGTATGTGAGCTAACTGGAAATCGTTCGAGATATTCTTCGAAATTGTCGTAATATGTTGACTCCTCTAACCTTTATTTATATTTATAACCAATTTTGAAAAAATTTAAGAAAATCTAAATCCTAATTTTACAGAGTTTAACATCAATTCTACTTATTATTGAGTCATAACTCAGTATCAAAATTAAGTCAACTCCCTAGACTTAGAGCCTTTAGGGACTTTAAGTATATAAATTTACCTATTTTACTTTTTGAGTGCGAACATCACTCTCAAACTTCATTTGAAAGATATAAATATTGTAGTTAAAGTTATATAATAAAAATTATTATCCTTTTATTTTATATCATTTAAATGGTTCATTTTTTTTTGTTTTTAGGAATTTGGTGATATTGATTATATTTCAATAGTTAAGGACAGAGAGACCAAAGAGAGTAAAGGTTTTGCTTATGTGAAATACCATCGAGTTTCTCATGCAGCTCGAGCTTATGAAGGTTGCAATCGATCGTACAAGGCAGTTTTTGCAGAACCAAAAAGACAACGAGGCGTAGCTGGTCCCGTAATGGGAGGACCTGGACCCATGGGACCACCAGGTCCTTCAGGGCCATTCGATTCAGGAGCCTATTCAGGTGGAGGTGGAGGCGGAGGGTATGGCCAAGGCTCTGGACCAATTGGTGGAGGCAATGAACCGTTTGGCATGTTACATGGTCCACCTTCTGAGGGAGGAACAACTACACTACGTGTTATCACCTCACCATTAGTGAATCAAGATCAACTCTGGCGCCTTTTCAATATTATTCCAGGACTGGATTACGTTCAAATGGAAGCCAAACCTCGAATTGGTAAGCATTTTTTTTTCTTTCAGTTTTCCAAATGAAATAGTTATTTTGAATTTGCCGATTTTTAAACAATTGTTAGATTAATAAAAAAGAACTAAATCGAAAGCTTTAGTCGTATTTCTTTAAAAAATATATAATTTTTGAAATAATAAATGTTTTTATTTTGATTAGGCAAAACGCACGCCACTGTGGTTTATATGTCTACCCATGCAGCCTGCTATGCTCGAGATAAATTGCATGGATTTGAATATCCTTTGGGACATCGTCTTATAGTGAAAATGGACCCAGATGTGGTTGTCGCTCGAGCTCCACGTGGACCTCCACCTACGTCATTACGATCTTCTTCAGGACTAGAAAATAATCTAGCGAACCTTGCAGAAACTATTGCTCAGGCCACTTCCTTAATTCAGGCAGCAGGATTGACACCTGGGAAGCCTCTCTCAAATCCTCAGAATTCAGGAGATAATTATGACCCGAGTTTTTGTTCGGTTCAATTGCCTCCGCCTCAACCTCTTGCACCAATGGATTCGGAAACGGCCCAGAGGCTCTTTCTGGTTTGTCATCCTGTCACTCCTGCCTTGTACGTCCTCAGGGATGTCTTTTCCAGATTTGGACATCTTATCGATGTCTATATGCTAAACAACAAAAATTGTGGGTATGTTAAATATGCTGATAAGGCGAGCGCTGAAATGGCGATAGCTACACTTCACGGCCAGGAGCTCTGTGGAATCAGGTTGAAGGTGATGGAGGCAGATCCTAGAAATAATGACCAACGTCGCAAGAGGCTTAAGATGGAAGACGATGAATGATAAACTCTTTACTTTTTTGTTTTTATAGTTTAAAAGGTGAGTAAATTTCTTATATTTATTCTGGTGCTCCGAGGTTTTAATAACAAGGAAAATAATTTATTAAAAAAAATTCAATTTTAAACTGAATTTTATTTTATTATATAAAATTTTACATAATCACTAGTTAATATAATAAAATTAAAATGAGGTTTAATCCAAGGAAAAATTATTTTCTACTGACTGGGAAAGAAAATTTATATAAATACATACACAACTTTTTTGGATTAGTGACTTTAAGAATTATATGTTCGACGTTTTGCAAAGAGAGAGAAAAAGAGGTGGCTATTAAATTTTATATACTCTTACCAAAAATAGGTTACTTGTATGTTTTTTAAGTGGAATTAAAAACACGACAATCGGAAAAAAAATTTTCTTTATTTATTATTAAAAAAAAGTAATTTTATTTATTTTATAAGTCCATCGTGCAACAATTTATTGTTGTTTAAAATATATATAAAAATTTAATTTTACCCCCCCCCCCCCCCATGGCCGTGAGGTTAAAGATATTGTCAATATTGATAACATTTTCTTCTAGAAAAGAGGCACACCAAATAGCCGCCGGATGCCCTTATTTTGCCTGATCCTAGGGCCATCTCAATCAATATCTTCATCCTCATCGTTTCTTTCTGGTTGTAGGCCAACACTCGGTGGCATCGGTCTGACGACTGTTTTGTTGAGCTTGCCCTTGATATGTATTGGCATTTTCTTGTTGCACAAGATTCCAGATACCTGACGCCACTTAATCCGTGCACACACGTGAGTCTGCACGTTCGGTTCCCTGAAGATGTTATTTGGGACCACAGATATTTAAATTTGATGGGGATAGTATATATATATAATTGAATTTTATATATATGTAAATATTTTTAACCAACAATGTATAGAGAGAACCAAAACTGAAAAATAAGCTCATCTAGTCGGCCAAAAAAAAAAATTCTTTTTGATTGTTTCGTTAATTCCACCTACAAAGAAACAAGTAAACTACCTTAAAAATTTAAATTAATTTTCTTGTCAAAAAATCTAGTAATATTAATTTAGAAATAGGCTATATTCACTATTAAGGGTTCAGGGAAAGCATTCAAACTCCAGAATTTTTGAAACGTCTCAAAATTTCATCTCCATACACGGAAAATATTTGAAACATTAAACATGTTATTTTTATGTTTGTGAGAATTCAAAAATGTATTTATTTTTTATTTTTTTAATTGAAATTATAGACATCTCTCTAATTAAAAATTATCAAAGCCTTTTTGGGAATATATATATAGACTAGATTGTCTCAGAATGGTTTAGGAAATTCTATACTTTATTATATATAATATTTTATATATATATATATATATATAAAGTATTTAGAATTTCCAAATTCTTTGGTCTCAACCATTCTCAGACAATCTACAGATGAGCACCGTCTTCGGCGGTTCACCTTCCTAGCTAGCTAGCCTGGGATATCTGTTACCTAACCTCTAAGTGATAGTTTCAAATTTTTCTAGAAATTCTTGAATTTTTAACACTACTTTAATTTTTTCAATAATGGGATTTAAATGCGAACAACCCCCCTTATTGTTAGTATATTGATAAACAGACTGAATAATCTCATCAGTTCTCTCTCTTGGCTTCAACTTTTAACTTTTTTTTTATTTTAATTTTTATCATTTTCTTTCTTTACTCTTATAGAACTTCCTTTTATTTTTTTCAAAAGAAGGTTATTTAGTTTTTACTTTTACCCCTCGGTTGCTCCAGATTGACATTCCGATAGCTGCTGATCCAAGAATCCCAAAGTGTCTTCTCAGGCGTCACGTTCTATGCTGCAGCGACCACGTGACTGCGTGACACCTGATGACCTGAGAGACCTGAGACCGGACCCCAGAACCCTTGGACACTACGTGAACCGTGTGACCCACTCAGCGACCAAGCAGTTCACCTACCACAATCAACAGCTGACTTTACTTGTTCAACTATTCTGTATAAGATTATTTGTATTCCTATCTTATAAATAATAAAATTCTTTTATTTTTTTTTTTTAATTTTATTTTGAGCATTTTTTCTTTTGTTTTTTATTTATTCATTAGTTGTAAGAAAAAGAAAATTCAAATATTAATAAATAGATACAATGTTCTTATACAGAATCGTTTTTTGTTTAAAGACTTGGAAACAATACATAAAATACTTATAATAAATAACAAATGACATGTAATAAAAATATTTAGTTTTAAATGTGTATTATGTGAGACCAATTTTTTTACTTTTATGCTTTGGATCAAATGAAATGACTTTGGTTGATGGCCTCCGCCTTCGAGATGCACCTGAACCGAGTTGGCAGAGCCTCCGAGAGCCTTCTTTGGCATTTTGGATCGCTTTCCTAATGTAAGTGTTTGCTTGACTTAATTCATGTTTTTCTAAGGTGACTATTTAAATTAGAAAATAAAGGGATATAAACGTCTCTGCATTTTTCTCTTATAGTCTCAATTTTTTGTTATTTAATTTAAGCTGAGAGCTTAAGGCCTTGTGTAGATGAGCGTCCAAAACGACACGAACCCTGAGACATATAGGCTCCAAAGGAGAGACACCCACTGCAGCTTTTTGATTGTTACACTCTAATGAAGGGTATGTCTATTAGATCTGGAGTCGTTTTGGACATAAAAACAGAGACACCGACTGTAAAACCGTTAAGAGAGGTTTAAGTGAAGATGATAGGAATTAACTTTTTGGCATTCCTAGAGAAAACTTAATAAATTAAATTGTTATTCCATGTGAGAATTTCTATCAGAATTCTTTATCTTTTTTGAATATGAAATTGATTAATTAAACATCTTAGGGTTGAAATGAAGAGTTTCCATTGTTTTTAAAATTTTGTTCCATTGCAATTAAACATTAAAATTAGTTAATATCTATATAGGAACAGTTCCCTACATGTTCTCTTTTCTGATTTAGATTCATTCTCGGATTCCACTTCTCTTGAATTTCTCTCTTTGAGTTAGTATACAAATTTATAAAATTCCTCGGGACTCTTTTATTCTAAATAACTGTCCTTTATTAATTGTTTGATATATATAATCACCTTAGAATACCATAAGATGTCTTGCTTGTCTGTATATGAGTTTTGTGATTTTTTTAACGCTTACAAATAAGGTAAGATTTTTATTATTTTAATTAATTAATGTTTTAAGAAATGACACAAAATGATTTGTTCTCGCGTACTTCATTCTCTACTAACCCCGACATCTTAATTTCGTTTGCTTTAACTTGGAGATAAGAGTTCTCATATTGTTGTTGCAACCAATCTGGCAAAGGTTTGTTCCAATCTTTTGGGGGCCGCTTTCGGAATTTCCAAACATCATTCGTATAATGTGGAAGAAGACGTTGATGACGTCGTTCTCTTTCGCTTTCCAATAATTGTTCCTGAAACAATTAAAAGACTCTTGCTTTATTATAAAAATAAGCAATTTTAACTTTTCTCTAAAAATGCATTTTGTAATTTAGATGAGAAATTTCTCTAAATCAAATTTGAAATATTTTTTAATTTAGTTTTTAAAACTAGATTATATACACAATGGTTCTAATTATTTTCATAATGTACATTAAATAAAACAGTTCAAAATTTCGAATAGTATCAATAAAATATTAAAAAGCGAAAATACTTATTTTTTTCTCCTTTCTTTAAAGGAGAATGAAAGTTTTGCCTTCTTCCAGCTCCTACTTTAATTTGTTGTACCTTTGAGGAAAGGGAATTGTTACATAATTTTAACATTGTAATCGTCATGTTCAAAGGCCCTCTTAATAATCGTATATCATTATTCAATGAATTGGGAAAAGCCGACCAATTGAGATTAGCAAAGAAGTTTCGTAGCTCAGGGGTCTAGAGATAGTCCATTCAGAATACATAGTGAATGAGGAAAAAAATTTGATTTCTCTTCCTAATACATTATTCAATCTCTATACTAATATCTATGTATAATAATCTTGCAGGTTATTAGGTTCCAGCCAAATAAACAAACATCAGTGGCGCATTAAGAAAGATGGGGGTGCACTCCAAAGATTAATTAAAGTTGATTTCTTTGTCAGGCTGGATTCCTTAAGGGATTTTAATTGACATTTTTTTTAAGTTCTTTCCATCTTCTGAGGCCATTTATACTTCGTCCTTATTTATTTATATTAATAGGTAGCCAATATAATATAAATAATTTTTATCGTTCAGAATGGGAATAGAACCACTGATCTTTGGAACATGAAGCAAAAAAAGGGAGGTTTTTGAAATTTATTTTATAAATATTCACAATGAGATAGGTGGCTGTCTGTATAACATAAATAGGTTAAAAGGAGAGGAAGTCAGCCAATAGGGTAGCCTCTATAAAAAGAAATAAAACTCCCAAAATGTGAAACATTTCGGCTTTAATTGGTCACTAAACTCAAAGTACAAGACAATGAGTTGCAGATAAAGTTGTATATTTCAATATATAAATATATACAGACACACCTCGGCTTACGACGTTACAAAATAATAAATACTTGTTCTGTTTGGAAACTTAAAATAGGATTTTATTAACTTTGTCTTATCGAAAATGCATTCATAAGTAAAATACAGTACTGGGGAATGACTATTAGCAGTTTAGCCTAGGCTACACCTACCTAGCCCACATATAAGCAAATTTAACTTACATCGGGTCTCCTGGAACCAATTAACGACTTAAAGTGAGCTGTACCTGTATATATAAAATATAGAAAGTGTACATAGATATAGTAAAGCTCTTCAGCGTTTATATGGCGAAATCTATATATATATATTATAAACTTATATAACTGCAATAAGTATTTAAATAATTATCTCCATTCAGCATTGGGCAGGAATTTTCATTCCAGGAGAAAACACTCCATTGCTTACTTTTTTTTTTGTAGAATAAATCATCAAATGATAATTAAAGAAAAAATGAATTGGTTTTTTATAGTAATAGCAAGAGTTTAAAATAAATGATATATACTTACAGCATCTTTGGTCTCCTTTTTCGATTCCCATCTTTGACACGTTATATAATCTTTTTTCCATCCATTGCAGTCAATTGGTTCTCCATGAATAAAATATTGATGAAATCGCCCCTTTAAGGAAACACATTCATTATATTCGTCCTTATATGCATGACATGGCCTGATCTACAAATAATTTAAACAAACTTAACCTTACTTTCTGTGTCATGTATTTTATTTATTAAATATAACAAAAATAAATATTTTATCGTCTTTCATTTTTTAAATTGAATTTTCTAATAAAAATATACAAACCATCCATAAATCCAAATTATTTTTGTCCTCACTCGAAGAGCCTCCTTCTTTTGCTGCCATTTTCTTTTTTACTCTTCAAATCAAATCAAATTCCAAATCAATATTTTAATATAGAGAAAATTTTAAATTATTATTATTTATTAATTATAATAATTTATTTAAAGTTTTTTAATAATCTATTATATAGAGAAGAATTTTTAATCAAGACAAAAAGTAAAATAAAATTTTTTTAGTTTATATTTAATAATAAAACTAATTATTCATTTGTTTTAATAAAGAAAGAAAAAAGATGAAATTTTTGTTATAAATATTATTATTATAGTCAGGGGGGTGTATCTTGCAGTGACTTGATTTGACAGATGGAAATTCGTCCACTACGACATTGTGAAGGCGCTAGTATCGTAGCTGTAGTGACGTAATTGTCACGTGATATTTGGTTTCAAAATTAAACAGAGCAAATTCATATTCATTCACACTACTATATACAAGCATCTGCTCTCAAGAATTTGCGTTCCAAGAATCTGTTTGGTTTTTATATTGAATATTGATTCAATATATCTATTTTTATTTATGTGGCCATGAGCAAATGGAAAATCTACAACAAGTAATTCTTATACAAATTGAAAAGAAAAATGTTGATCCTATTCAAGTTCATCCAGAAAACGAATAAATTTTTCTTGGGAGATCTTCGGAAATAACTTCTGGTCGAAAAATAGGTTAAAAGCAAAATGTGATATAAAAAAAAAACAAGAATTATTATTAAACACTATAAAAAATTATTTTCGCAGTTAAAAAAAAAAAAAAGGGAATTCAACTAATTTTCATGACATTTTTTACAATGAAGAGAGAATTTTGCCCCCTGGATGGGTGTGTTCTTTTAAAGCAAGTATAGTATATAATATTAAAATGAGTACTCATCACTCTGGAGAAAGGGGAGTTGTCGGGAATATTCCTGCTTGTTCGATGAATCTTTCTTGGCAAAACGTCTTGGCAAGGATCCCGACAGAACAAGAAGGTGAGAGGGTACGTTTTCACTCTGGTAGAGGCATCGCCGTCGTCAAAGAAAATTCACAACTCTGAGAATGTCAACCGGGGACACGTTGTGTTGACCACGACGTGCTTCTTCTCCTCAAACACGAAGGGGCAGAGATAATCGCTACTCTGTCTATTACCCTGCCTGTGTCCGGAGTATCTGTCACTAGGTGTGCTCAGTCCCTCTCTCTGTTACTCCGTTTCTCTTCTGTCTTTCTTTTTTTCTGTTTTACGTGCCGGCCAAGGGTGCCGTTTATATCTAAAAACTTCGGGTTTTTAGAATTCTCCTTGGAGGGCGATATCACATTGAAGGAGGGGTGGGGGGTATAATTTTTCTTCTCGACTTCGCTCTCTCCTCAAGTTCTTTTGGGGTTTGGGGACATTAATGCACAAAGACACCACAATGTGTTTTATTATTGAGTTCATTATAACTAAAACATCCTGGCAACACAGCACCGAACAAATAGGAAAATAATAAAATAAACAAATTATAAAAAATGTTTATCAGATAGAAAACAAAGATAAAAATAAGTCTTACAAAAATTCTAATAGTTCTAAATAAAAATTTTTAATTAAAAATAAAGAAAAAAGAACCAATTATTACTGATTTTTTTACCAATCCCTTCATAATATATATATATAATTTTTAAATCGTGCGCTAACAACTCTACTAGCGCTCAAGTAGTCCGTAGGGAAAGTTTGTTCAATAATTTTCAAACTCTCAAACCCGGGAGCTTGCATATCTATATTGGTAACCCTGCAAAAAAGCGTTGCGATCTACTCGACATGTGCAATTCAAGTTAATTTCTTTGTATTCACTTCTAAGGTTTAGTTTGTATTTATAAATTTTAACCTCAAATTAACCTTTTTAATTAAATTTTCATAATTATTTGTTATGTTTATAATTACTTTACATTTGCTAGCATATAATAAAGCCTCAAATTTATAAATAATCTATTATTAATTGTACAATTGAAAGAAAACTGAACAATGACTTCTGCTCTCTATTTAGAACATTATCTTGACAGTAAGTAATATTTATATTATATTTTAATTTAAAAAATATATTTTTAATTATAGATAAATAAATGCTATATAAAGATCATAGACAAAATACATATTCTTTTTCATTTAATTTGTTTATTTTTTCTAGGTTTAGAGCATTTGCCAATTGAGCTTCAAAGAAATTTCACTTTAATGCGAGATTTAGATGCAAGGGCTCAGGATTTAATGAGAAAAATCGATGGTTTAGCCGATATTTATTTACATGACGTTCGCTCTTTGTCTGCTGAAAAAAGAAAAGAGAAATTGGATGCTATTCAGTCTTTATTTAATAAAGCAAAAGAATATGGAGACGACAAGGTGCAATTGGCCATTCAAACTTATGAATTGGTAAGCAAAAAAATGCATTTCATATATAATAAATAGTCGATATCGATTTAAACATGGAACTTTTGATTTCATTTTTACTATTATTTTTTATCAGCCATTTCTCATTATTATGGGAAGAACTAACAATTTTAACTTTTCGAGATCTTTTAAAACAAGTTTAAAATACATTTACAAATTAAAAAGAAGCGATGTTAAAAGCAAACAAAAACGACTTGTTGCTCTTAAAAATATGAACATAATGAACATATGTAACTCTAAGGATTTTTTCACTCAGGATTTATCATAAAATTATTGGCAAAAGTTTTATTTCATTTTTTCAATGCATAGAGAAGAATGAATATTCATCTGAGGAAGCAATTTTCCGAAATTTATAAGTGAGATATATCTGGGCAGATCAATTTATGTAAGGAGTCGGAGAAAAAAAAACCAGCCGCTTTTCTCAGGTCACTATACACCACTTTATTCAGCAAATATTTTGGCCATTCTCACTGCCATAATGTGATAATTTTAGTGGATCTGCGTCCGTTAGGTATATAAAATATTCCTGGAGAGGTGAGGGACATCTACACAATGAAACGATTCGATAGCAAGTATGGTGTAGAGTGACCTGAGAAAAGCGGCTGGTTTTCTTTTTCTCCGAACCTTTTAAATTTTACCTGAATAACAGGATCATTTTTTTATGTGGGAAAGAGCTCTCTCTTGATATATATATATATATATATATATATATTATTAAAATATTTTATATATAACCCAATACGTGGAAGGGCGTGACCTGAGCTCGAAACGTCGACCTAAAATTAATTGTTTTAAATGTTGTCTTTAATTAATTGTTTAGGGCAGGACTCTCCGGATACAACCAGATTGCAATTAAAAGGGATTATTTATTGTTGCCGAGGTTTTGTGCGCCCATCGCGCACTTCCTCAGAGCAATTAATTGTAACGAATAATTTGTTAGCTCTGAAGAAATGCATGAAGTGTGCACGAAAAGTTGATAACAATAAAAAATCCCTCTTAATTCCAACAAGCAGAAGAGTTCTGCCCTAACCTCTTAATTAATTGTTTTATTTTTCAACTTGCTACGCTATCCTTTCTTCGTCTTCTTAGCAAGAGTTGCTATCTCTGACTTGAAAAACGTAAATTTTTATTTTATTTTATTTATTTAAAGTCAGTCAATTTCAACTGCTCATGCCATTTTTTTTTGACATCAGAAATATACATCCATTTTAATGAGATATTGGCGCTCAATCTAATATTCTTAGTATTAAAAATATTATAAAAAGAAAAATTTCTATAATTTTGAAAAAGAGGGGGGGGGGGGGTTAGTGATCTATATGATAAACATTAACATCACAATGGGTATGGTCTGGTCGAATGATCTTGGAGAACATGGAGTGAAGTATAAACAATAAAATATTTGACTTTTTGTTCTTTTTGTTAACAGGTCGATAAACATATTCGAAGACTTGATGCTGATTTAGCAAGATTTGAATCCGAGATTCAAGATAAAGCCATCAATTCAAGAAACCAGGATGAGACGACAACAACAAAAAGTATTAAATTTAAAATCTATTTTTATAAAAAAAAATTTTCTTTTGAAAAGCCAAAAGTCAAAATGCGCCGATTTTGAAAGGGAGAACATCAATTCAAAAGAAAATATCTCTTCCCCCCCTCGGGGCTGAGTGGTTGAAGATATTAACACTATCAATGTGATAATCTTAAAAGCCAAGAGATGTGGGTTCGGATCCTTGGCAATCCGATGGAAATTTATTTATTTAAATCAAATTGGATATCAATTGATTTAAATAAATATGTCTGGATAATTAGAATCATAAATAAATAGAGTATATATATATCATATAATGTTTATATGGCCTCAGATGCCGAGAGACAACGATTTAAAAAAAATTATAGCTTGATTATTTTATTTTTTAAATTTTATTCCGCGCACTGCTTATTCCCATCAAATATGAAAAATCAAAAAGTAGATAAGAGACAAATATAATAAAACAAAAGAATTTATCTAAATGAAAACTTTTTCATTTCGCATTTTCGAAAAATATTGATTTAATAATCAATTGCTAGAGCAGTAGCTAGCTAAGCTTCTGTGCTTAGTTAAAGCAAATCTCTATTTGCATTTTATCTTCGAAACGTCGCTTTCTTGCTTCTAATCTTGTTTTCGTAAGACAGAATCTCTGAAATTTTTTTTTCTTTTGTGATTGCAGAAGGCAGAAAGAAACTGAAAGACAAAGAGAAAAAGAAACGCGCAGGACATGGCTCGTCGGAGGAAGACAGCGGAACAGCAAAATCAGCACGGAAAAAAGCGAAACGAGGAGGCACCGGGGGTAGTTCAAATACCAACTCAGGGATGACAGGTGGTGGAGGCGGTGGCGGAGGAGGAAGTGGAGGCTCGGGAAGCACCGGGGCAAATAACGACTCTGGTTTAGCCAGTTTACAAAGTTTAGCCGGCATCGCCCATTCATCCGATGTTCTTGATATGCCTGTCGATCCTAACGAACCCACCTATTGTCTTTGCCATCAAGTCTCCTACGGCGAGATGATTGGCTGCGATAACCCTGACGTGAGTCTCTTTTCATCTAAGCAACTGGCTGTTTATTTCATTTGCACATACCCAGCCAGCAACATGTGTATATTACACCCAGAGATGGATATAAAAATAAATCTTTTTGTATAATTTATAGGGTCTTTCAAAAAGAACGCAGTTTTTAATGTTGATGTCAATATAATTGCATTAAATATTCAGATGAGTGTTTTAAGTGGGGCATGTGACCCCCTCGAGTGCTATCGGCATTCCGCAATGAAATTCTTAACACTAGATTTATGGGTCGCGTTAAAATGACGCATCAAATTCCTATAGGAAAATTACAAAAACCGTTTGTATTTTTCTTTTACCACTTGTGCTGAATTTTATCCATTTAATGAGGGAATATATATATATTGCGAAATTATTTTTTCAAAAGTTTTGTAATTTTGAAATCCTTTATGTGGTGTACCTCTCTCTACGATATGCGTCAATTTGACGCGATCATAATGTAGGCTTAAATGTTAGTACATTGATTTCATACATGCAAGCATTACGGCAATAATAAATATGAACATGATAAAAGATGTAGTTCTTCAAGAATATAATCGTCAAACATACATGCAGCGGCGATATCGATTTCGATATTTCAAAAATGTTGATTATCGGGCCGATAATCGTCATCCGTTATGCCCTACTTTATTTACTTTGGGAAATACTGATGCAGAAAAGAGATAAGAAGAAAAAAGAAAACGCAGAATAGGAATTGCAGTCATAGTGTAAGGAAGTTTTTGAAGTTTTAGTTACCCTTAGTTTGTATATTGAAAAAGAAAATACTGTGCATTTTGTGAAATCCAATTTTACACTAATTTGCCCTTCTTTATTTATGTAAATATGTCTAGAAGAAGAAATAACATTTGGAAAAACATAATCAGTGTAAGTAAGGACTTCTCTGGAAGAGGATGAAAACGAAGTGATTCAAAACGAGGATGAAATTGGAAAGACACTGAAAAGGAAAATTTACAGAATTTATGCCGTATCAGATTCTGAGTCTGAGAGAATGAGACAGAGTCCCAGATCATCCCAAAATTTGGATGCAGTTTGTGATAGAGAAATAGCGATCGAAATTGAAAGTAGGGGGATCTAGTGGTCGACCAGTAATGGAAAGTAATGTAAGCATTTCCATTATAACCAAAAACATGATAGAACATATAAAAAGCAGAAGCACATCGTGTTTTGAAAAATGATTGGAACATTTCAACAATCATGTTATTTAAAGTTAGTCAAACCATATCTAAATCAAGGCAGATAACAGAAATTTTTTTACCAGTATTCACAATTTATAAAAATAAGCCAAAACTAAAAGCACTAAGCATACATCTATAAAATTAAAAGACGTACCCCAGAAACAATAGCATATTACAATGAAACTAAGTTTGGAGTTGACGTAGTTGACGAAATGGCGCGAAAATATACAGTAAAAACAGCATTTTTTCGATGGCCTCTAACTGTTCTTCCTCATTTTAGATTTAGCAGCAATAAATGCATGGATCTTATATAAAGAATGTACTGGATTATCCAAAAAGGATTTTCTATTTCAATTTGCAGGAAAAGAAAAGGAAGACCAACAAAACATAGAATATAATCAACCGTTGCCTAGTAGATCGCAAGAACGCAAAATCTGCCAAATTGGATTTTGTGGAAGGAACAGGAGAAATAACACCTGTAAAAGGATTGTTTACGGAAAGTTTAAGCAAAATTGAGCATTTGTGTAAAAGATGCAATGAAATGAAATGCATATTAAATAATATAATTTTAATATAAATATATATCATATTTTCATTTTTTTTAAAAAATGTATGATTGCGTTCATGCGTCAATTTGACGGTATGATATAAGAAACGTCCGTAAACCTAGTTCTAATGACATTTTCACAAATTGTTGAATTTTTTGATTGACTTCGAGCAATGTTTTCATTCATTTGGGATTCTCAGTGAAAGAAAGAAGTCAAATCAAACTGGTCTATGTTGATTGTCATGGGTCCAGCAATTGTTTGAGTGAAAACGTCATTAAAATTGCATTGCAGCGTGCCGTCAGTCATGTGGCCAATATCGTATAACAAAAGATGGAATATTTAATGCATTTCAATAAACACCCTATATAAAACTAAATGGCGGAATTTCTCTCGATACAAACTATCAGTATCAGCAGGTTTAGGTCACTGCTTGGCAAAAAAAAAATTAGGATAAGGAATCTTTTCTTTTTGGAGAAAAGATAAAGGCATTTTTATTTCATCCACGTTTCTGCAACAAAATTGTGACTTCTTCAGTTGTTACACAGAAAGATTACCCTCTATAAATGCTCAGAGAATATTAAACTAAATTGCATTTTAACATTATCTAGAAACCTGAAGAGGGCACACTTTGATGCCGAACTTCATAGGGATGGAATAAAAATCATTTTCATTATAACTTTTTCATCCTCAAACTATAAAATTGCCCTCACCATGATATTATATAAATAGAAATATTTTTAGATACGTTGTTATATCAGTGAAGGGGAGGGGAAAGAGAAAGAAGAGTTGAAGATCACGTCTGACTTGTCTTCTTTTTTGTTTCAGTGCACTATTGAATGGTTCCACTTTGCTTGTGTCTCGTTGACAACAAAACCCAAGGGCAAATGGTTTTGTCCGAAATGCACGCAAGACCGCAAAAAGAAATAATGACGCCTTTTATCACATTCTCTTCTTTATTCTTTACTTTTTAATAAATAATAAATTATATTCCTTTATTAATCTATCTTTTTTTATATTTGTTTTATATATTGTAAAAAAAATTTAACCTGTTGTAGAAATTCTAAGATAAATTTATTTTATAGAAAAGAAAATAAAAACAATAAAAAAGGTAATAAATAAATATTTATTTTTTTATTTTAAACAAAAAACTTCTATCATTTAATGAAAAAAAATTCCCAACAACAAAAATAAATATATCACTATATATTAAATTCAATTAGAGACAAATCAGTAGGGATTTATTTATTTATTTTCTAATTTTTTTTTTTGATTTCCTAAACGGACTAATGTTTAGAAAAATCATGAGAAAATATTTTGCTACAGAGAGGAGCGGCGCTCAACTGACAGAAAGGAAAAGTATTTCTCTTCCGGGAATGACGTCATATCTCTAGTTCGATCAAAAGGGGAGTTCGGAGTAGGAAGTTTGATATATAAGGTGATAAAATAAAAATGAGAGGAGCAAAAGAATGCGATTATCTGGGGCGGGGGATAATTGCGTTTCTACTCGACAACCTGAGAAGGTAGTGGGGGATTTGTGACTTTTTAGCTCATTTCGGCACAATTAAATAATAACGGAAAGGCGAAATCCGATATGGAAATGGTGGCAATGCTTCCTTTTGATTTTCTCTTTGTTCTCTCAGTTTAGCGCCAGCCACTTGCTCTGAATTTTTTTTTTATAATTATGAGCTATCTATCTATCTCTCTATCTATTTATTTATAATAATATTATATATTATTTAATATAATAATATAATATAATAATTGGTCCTCGAAATGGCAGAGAGGAATGAATCAATTCTCTCTGCAATAATAATTCTATTATCACAGTTTTTGAGGTTTCTTTTCGTTTTTTATAATAATAAAAAAATTCAGTCGCACTTAGCATTTATAAAATTTGGCTCATTCATTTTTTTCACAAAGGAATATTTCGGTTACCGGCTGGTAGCTGAAGTAACGGAAACGTTCGTGAAAAGAAAATCATATTTTTTCTTCCATTTTGTCTTTTAATAAAAAAAATGTATTATTATCTTTCGTTTAGACTTGATAATAAAAAAAATTCAACAATTCTTCGAGGCTCATTTCATTTTTCGTACAGAGATATTCAAATCCCGACGCGGTATCCATTTTGAATTCGTGCAGTCTAATTATGCTTTGACACACCCGAAATCAAGTAAAAAGAAAAACAGAAGAATAAAATTGATATTATATATAATAACGAGTGAAAGTAGAAATTGTTGAGATAAAATTTAATTTTTGCACCAAGGAAAGTGTAGATTTTTAAGAATAAATGCGCTGAATTTATTATTATTTATTAGGATGCATTTTGTTGCATCAGATGAATGAAGAATCAAGAATATTCATCAAAAAGAAAGGGAAAGCTTTTCAATTAGATGAATATTCCTTGCAAAAGACAAGAGTTTTAATTTTGAATTTCATTTCACACTTATGACTTACCGAAATACAGACAAAGTTCCTTCTTATTTGCAGAGAAAATAAATGTGACCACTTGCTGTTCGCATTTGCCCTTGGATTCTTTTTCGGGTGCAGGGACCATTTAAATAAAAATAAGCATATTAGATTAACTCTTGGGAGAATCTATTATACTATACTTGATTAATGATTATTAGAGAATGATGGCACTTTATATTAAAAATCTTAGAGAATGTTGCATTTTCAACATTTTGATAAAGGCAGACTGCAGCAAAAAAAAAAAAAAGAGGCCCACATTTCGGATTATTCGTCCATAATAGCCCCAAATAGCTTGATATAAAAAGTCTTTTTTTTATTGGAGTAAGTGTCGTGTGGTGACATGCGAGAATATTGTAATAATGATTATTATTTTTGTTATACAAATTTCATTCCACCATACCCATCCATCAAGTCATTTCACCAGCATATCAGGAGATCTCTTCATGAGTTGTGTAGACAAGTAAGAATTGGGCCATTTTACAAAAGCATACTTCGTTTCCTATCACAAGATTCAAGGAAGCTGTGCCTATCTTTTTTTTTTCTCCTTTAAGCCAATGGCCAACGGATTAAAAAGAATACATTTTACAAAGGAAAAAAAAACCAAACATGAAAATGTAAAGACTTATAAAAAACAGTATAAAATATACATATACATACATATATATATATATATATGTTCTGGAAGGTTTCCGCGGTTGGTTATATGTGGAATAATGTTTTCCCGGGTTGGCCCGCGTGGATTGTTGAGATTAACTCGACGTTTCGGCTCTCCTTTTGGAGTCATTTTCAGGAGAGCCGAGTTAATCTCAACAATCCACGCGGGCCAACCTGGGAAAACATTATTTCATATATATATATAACAATAACATTATAAATATAAAATTTTCTTCTATTGAATAAATATGGAGGCTATAGTTTGATCTGTGATTCTATCACAAATATGGTGATTGTGATTGCATTTGATTTCTTCTTAAGTTGGATGAGAGATGGAGGATCCCAGAAATGAGGTTCTATTGCTTTTTTCAGTTTTGTTCTTTGATAACTGCACATCGGTCAGGAAAATATCAAATGTTCTGGAGTTGCTGGAGAAAGATAACACACACACACACACACACAAACTATCGCACACATACACATGTGGCCCTCAGACGATTTACCCCCTATCTCCACTCATTCATACTATACAACGACATTCATACTCGAAGCCACTTTGCTGTCACGTTAACACAACGTTGCCCGTGTTGTGCGTTGAAGTAGGTTCCTTTCCTTCCAACAACTTATTCTAATATACCTAGATTGTATTACTTATCTTTGTCCTGTTATTATTCTTCATTAGTACCATCCGAGAGTTGGTCCTGCTGCTGTTTCTCTGAGTTCCGCGTAGAGGGGGCCGTCGAACAACAGGTGCTCAACTGACTCCTCTGTGTCCCTACACTTGGGGCAGTTGGGGTCTTCTCCCAGTTGCCTTTAGTGCAGTGAGCCATTAATTGGCCCGTAACCGGTAAGTATATAAATGGTATTGGCCAGTTTTGTAATTTTGTCTCGGGTGACTTTTATACTGAAACGTTAATTTTTTTGTCTAGTATTACACCAAGGTATTTAAACTGCTTGGTGAATTTAACCCTTTTATTATTAATTTTTATAGGAATGACCCTCTCATTGAGTGTCCCTCTGTGGAGGACGCCGAAAGTTTTCCTGACCGAAATTTGTAGCTTATTTCTGCACATTTGGCGCGTGGCAATGGCTGGCCACCACAGGTTGTCGAAGGCACCCGCGATATCAACGTAGAGAGCGACGACATATTTTGTTTCGCTTCCCCGTATCGTCGCGATATGCCTCATCAGGGCATCTTCAGTTGATCGGTGTTTCCTGAATCCAAATTGTATTTTGCTAGCC
>JAAAKE020033449.1:0-27128 GCA_010014785.2 Anisolabis maritima
CAATTGATTTAAATAAATATGCCTGGATAACAAGTATCGTAAAGAATAAATTGGTAATGGTTTAAAAGTCTATATGGTCGCCGAGAGACTTAAGATTAAATAAAAAAAAAAAAATTATAATTAAAAAACTTTAGAATTAAAAATATTAAAATAGAACATCAGAAAAGGCCCTGTCCCTTGCTGCAGAAGTAGGAGTCTCACATATCAAAGGTCAGAGGTTCACTTCCCGTCCAGAGCTACACAAATTTAATTTATATTGGAACCAAAGACTTAAAAAAACATCTGTAAAGTTGGCCCCAAGATATAATGGATAATGGTTAATACATTTCAAAGTTCACTAATAAATATAATATAATAAAAAAGAGCGAATTTTGAGAAAATCAAAAAAAAAACTGAAAAAATCATCAATAAAGTACTAATACTCTTTGGGCGATTTTATTTAAAAGCTTGGAGGTGCATGCTATGTGTATGTAACTTAAATATAAAATTTTAGCCCTTTTTTTGTTTTTGAGATATCTTGTTCAAAGAGAGACATACAATAACAGGACACACCATTATGTGCGACCCATTTTTTTTCTTTAGACTCAGAGGACCTCAAAACATGTATTTCCGTTGAAATCTCGACATGGATTTTTTTCTATAGCAATACTTTCTTACTATATGTTTCATATATAGGTAAGAGAAAGTAAAAACAATTTTAACAATACAGATAATTTTTTATTTACATTTTCAGACAACTTTACATATACACTATAGTACTGAGAAAAATGTCGTATCGATGGCTATAGGTTGACGTTCCACACTTTTGTCTCTCGGAGCCACTCATCCCGAGGTTCAGCATTGCTTGGCCTTGTTTAACTAGAACGATTTCGGTGGCTGTTCCTCTTCTCTCCGGCTAGGCCCGCCGGCCAATACGGATAAAAATTTTTATTAAATTTCGGAAATATAAAATACTGTTTCAAATGAAATAATCTTAAGTTTATAATTATTTTAAAAAAGCAATATGAAAATTTTATTTTATTAGTAAACTTTTTGCCAAAATTGCTAGTATTACTCATTCTATTTCCTAAGTTGAAGAAATTTTGGTTATACTATTGAATTTTCCTTCTTAATTATCCTTCTATTAGAAACTTCACTTGGAAAAACCCAGTCTAATAATTTTCCCTTTAGGATGTTATTTTTTGTTAATATTTTTAAATAGCCTTTAGGCAAATTTTTTATTATTTATTATCACCTTTTAGCGGTTGAGAAAAAAAATTATAAGACAAAAAATTTTTATTTATCTTTACTTTCTCTATAGTCTCTTTAGGCAACCCAACATAAGATGCTTTGGATGATTACAGATCCGAAACGTTAATTACTAACTACTTTTAAATATTTCCTTTTTTACTTTCAATTTACCTAAGAAAAATATATTATAAACAGCAAACTCAAGGGGTTGAGTTTTCAACGGAAAATAATGCATAAAGTGCTGCGTTTAGACCATTTAGGAACTCACATCAGCAGAGTGGACAAATACCATTCATGAATAACCCGAGATATTAATAAGATTTATTTTCTTTCCCTATTCCCAATATGCAAGTAATCCCTTTACCCTCCCTCATCAACCCCTTCTGCGCACCTCCGGCTTTTTTTATATGCTTAACCAAAATAACAAGGCAAAGACAACAAAGAAATGAATGAAAGATAAACCTGCCCTATGCATAGGCTATCTTGGGTGGGGGAGAGGGGGTTGATGAGGGAAGGTGGAGGAGAGCATATTGGGAATTAGGAAAAATTTCGTGGACGGTATTACGCACTCACCTGCATGGAGAAAATGCAAGATAAATGATAGATGTTTGTTGAAGTAGTATTATAATCAAATAAAACTAAGTAAATAAGTAAAAAAAAAGTACTATAATCAAAATAAACTAAATTATGCACAAATTATTTATTTATTCAAATACAAAATTTATTTTGTCTCCTTCAAAGTAATCCCCTCCCACTGAAATAAAATACACTTTTTCAGTTTTCAAAACAGTTTTTATACTCAACTTTTGATATATTCTTCAAAATGGTTAACAAACTCTTGTGTGACTTTTATGAACTCAAAAAGGCGCCCATGAAGTGGTTTCTTCAATCGAGGGAAAAAGAACTAGTCACTTGTCATACCTGTTGAAAATGATGCTTGTGGAACATGTTTGATTTTTAGGGAGAATTTGAGGAATAATTATTGCAATGTGCGATGGCGTGGTATCTTGATGCAAAACGCATTAGTTATTTTGCCACAAATCTGGACGTTTTTTTCGAATGGACTCACGCAAACGCATAACACTTAAATAATATTTTTTATTAACTTGTTGGATGGAAGTATTTGTGAACAAAATTGTGCACAACAAACAAAATGACATAAAACTTGTGACAGATGTTAAGATCATTCATAAGAAATTTAAAAAAATGATTGCATTAATACGAAAAGAGGCAATTTTTAAGTCACCTTAGTTTTTGTTAATAGGAGATATCTTTTAAAATTATCAATAATAATTTCCTAATGATGATTATGACCCGTTACTCCAAACGGTAAAAATAGGAAAGATTTTATTTCTTTCCTATTTTACTGCTTTTTTCATCTTGAATAAACAATATTTACAAGAGTAAGATAAAAATTGTGAATTAATCTTTAGTTATTTTCACTCAAAAATACTGATAGGATAAAAAAAAATCGTAAAATATTCTACAGTGTGACTTTATAAATAATTAGCAATTTTAGAACGTCCTCTGTGAAAATGCGCGCACTTTCATTCTACATTTGCAAAATGTTGTCTGTAGGTAGACATTGATTTATCATAAATTTTGGAGGTGTCTTTAGATATTTATAGAAAGGTTTTGAATCATTCACTAGAATCAATCAAAAATCGTTGAACTGAGTGTGATCGACTTTAGTTCACAAGACAGACTGGAGATTAATGATGGAGAGATAAAATTTCAACAACTACTTATTCAAACCCAAGGATTCTCAAGAGGCGCCTTTAAGATAAACATTTTATCGTTCAAAGCCGTATATAGTAATAAAATTTTTAAATAAATAATTATAAAATCATAGAAAATCAAAAGATGTTTTATGAATTACTATTAATAGAAAAATTAAAATTTAAAACATGCAAATTTACTATTAGTTACTTTTTTATTAGTTTTGATCTTGATGAGAAAAGGGAATTCCTCATCACACTCAAGTGCTAATTACACAAAAAATTTACCTCTCTACATTTATACCTTGCTTATTTTAAATTTTCATTATTATTTAGTTTATTAACTAAACATACTCATAATCTTGATAAATGTTTTTTTTACTTTAATACAGTTCAAAACAAAATTATTCATTTGTAGATTGTGAGTTATAAATAAGAATGGTATATGTATAGAATAAAAAAATTAAAATATGCCATATAATAATCAATAATGAGTATGGAGAATAAAATTATTTTAATTAGAGTTTTGGATAACAGGGATATATTTTCTCCTGTCTCAATACAAAGGGATGATATTATAGTAATAATAATAACACGGAAGTGAAGACAAAAACTATGTCATAATCCTCAAATAAGACTTTGGCATAAATTAAAATGAAAGTTGGAACAAAATGATTGTTCGGAGATTCGAACCCTAGTTGCCAGGTTGGAATTTAGAAACCACACTTATTCTATTGACCTTGGAGCTCTTGAGAGGTGTATTTCTCTTTAAAAAATGTGGTACTCGATTTTTTTTTTAACACCCTAACTTTTTGGATTGCACATAAACATGCATTTAACCTTTAGTTGTTATTGTAAAAATCGATTCTAGTAAAAGGAGAATTTAGATGTTTGGATTAAATTACGTAACCAAATCAAATGAATATCATCAAAAATATGCAGTCTTTCAAAATAAAATAATGATTGTCCTTGTGATCACCTATCGTTTGTTTGTTTGTTTTTTTGGAACTATTTATTGACTTGGGGGTTCTTGTTTTAATAAATAATTCACTTTTTGATTTAGTTTCAACTCATAATATTTACCATAAAGATGTTTTAGATAAAGAAAAGAAGGGAAGTGTATCGTAATAAATATATATATCTATCGTTTAAAAGTAGATATCCTGTATCCATTAATCCACTAACTTTCTTACACACTTAGGTGTGAACACCTGTAAGAATAACCTATTGAAATTTTTTTTAATTGAAATAATTTTTTTCTAATTTTTTGCTATGGTACATGGGAACTTGATATTTAAAAAAATCGAATTTTCTATAAAAAAAAAAAACTTTTATACCAACTGTATAATAATGAAATCAACGGGAAAAATACATTTGATTTAATTTAAAATTAAAAAAGAGCTCTTTTTTAATTAAATATAGTGTCTTTAAATGTTTCACAGAGAATATAAAATCAACTATTAATAATGAGTTGGAGATGACAGCCAGATGTCTGGGAGGCAACATACGAGTTCTAAAGTCGTTTACTATTAAAGAGATGTCAAACTAAAAAGGGATGGTATGTGTTAGTCGATTTATGTAAAAATTTAGAATAGCAAAGAGAAAAGAAAAGATGGCAATTTTTTTTTATGGTGGCCTCATAAAATAAGAAATATGTTTATAGTTATTTTATTATTATAGGGGTGATAAGTGTGGGGCTCAATGGCGCCAAGATTTCGGGGGCTCGGAAAGGTCTAAATACTCAAAAATAAATAAAATATATATCATTTAAAAATGGCTTTCTATCTGTTAGATATGATGCTGAAAAATATTTTTTTATCTACACCCCACCCTCCGTTGCCAAGAGGTAATAGATATTGACATGATCCATATTGATAACTTTACAAGCCAAGGGGTGTAGTTTCGAATCTCAGGCAATCCGATAAAAATTTATTTAAATCAATTGGTCTAAATAAATATGCCTAGTTAATGTATAGTAATATATGTATCGTATAAAAGTATCGGCTCAAATGCCGAAGACAGTTAAATAAAAACTTACATTAATCAAAAATATTTAGAGACCCTAAAAGGATAGAAGGTAAAAATTTTTCCAAGTTTTTTTGTATTAATTTAGATTGTGAATTTTTTGAAAACTAATTTCAATCATTTCAAAATTAAAATTTATTCAAATATGGAAATAAATTTTTGTTTTAGTGATAATGGATCAAGTTGGTTTAGTTTTACGAACTGATCTCATCTGTTGAAAGAATAACCTTGTAATGGCCATGATGTAACTATTAATTTCAAATTATTAAAAGGCATTACGTGAGCCCAGACATTGTATTTGTCAACGAACTTGAAGAGCCCGGAACGGAGTAACTTAAGTCTTTCTCTCGCCTAAGGAGTTCATAATGTAAATGTCAATTATTTAGATCTATATTCGAGGAAAAAGAAATATGGTGTGACCAGCCGGACCAGACTTTATGCTGACATATCAGTACTGAGGTGGTAAATAGTGATACCAATTTTTCTATTTCTCATTTAGCTCGAAGGTATTATAAATAAAAAAAAAATTTAATTAGCAATTAATTATTATTGCCAACAACCAAATAAATTTTTTTTTTAATCTTGTTTTTTAACAAACTTTTTTTTTATTTTAAGTCATTTTCGGCCATTATGACAATTGTATTTAATAAACATTTAAAAATATTTATATTTTGTTTCTGTTGAAACGAGACCATGTGGAATTCTTAAAATGTCAAATCGAAGGACCCACACTATTTTGAGTTGAAAAATAATTAAAATAACTTAAGTGTTATCTAAAATCTTATAGGTACCACCAATATAATCAAAATTGTTAAAGTGATTATAGGAAAATCACAATAAACCTAAAAATGTAAAAGAGTAAAGTGGGCCCCAAACAATTGGATGGGGGGGGGGGGAGAGAGAGCAAAGGGTTAATACATTTCAAAGATCAACTAAAAGATAAATTCTATATGAATTTTAACCAAAATTGTTAGAGTGAATTTTGAAACAATTGAAAAAAAAATCAAAATAAAAAAGTGCATCATTAATATTTTAGTAACGGCATTTTCCCTTAGATGAAGTTTAGCGCTTTGGATCCGAAATATTTAATAGACGTTCAGTCTCTAAGTACAATTACATATATTTAAGAGGCAAAAATAGAAACATCACTTTTAAAAAGAGGAGTTTTTATCACATAATCTCTTATGCCTTCAAAAAAAAAAAAAAAAAAGTTGAATAAAATTTTACCTCAAATAACAAAGAGAGGAAGGAAGAAGTAACAGTTTGAAAAATATTTTTTTAAGAGATTTAAACATACTTTAGTAATCGGGGTTCTTGTGCAAAGGTTAACATACCAAAGGCTTGACTATCAAAGAACTTAATTGATCAAACGGGAAATTTTTTATTTACCAGCTTCACTGAAAATGTTTAGATACGGATATTTAATAATCGAGGAAAAAAAGAAATTTACGAATTTAGAGGTGATACTCTCGAGGTAAATTCAGTGACGTTGATTTCTAGGATTTAACTGTTTAATTTGCAAAAATTAAATAGAAACACTTAAAAGAACGGAAATAACCGTTTTAAAAAGGCCATTTTTTCCTAATAACATATTTAATATTTAATAATAATATTTCAAAATGAAATTAAAGGATTGACAGGTTTTAACTTGATTACATCATTTAGAAAATTATTTTGAAGGACAAACAGTTTTATCATTTATTTATCATAATTAATTTATTCAAAGATCATAATTTCTTTAATATTATCACTAGTTTGATTATCTAGTGGGTAAGACAAAATTTTTATGTATGATATCTAATGCAAGTAATCATTTTTTATATTTTATAAAAATTTGGTGTGATTTAGCACATCACATAACTTAACTTACCTAAGATAAAGAAAGCTGAGTGATGGGCTGTCATACCAGATTTTTGGTGTCGGGCCCCCTAGTTAGCCATTTAGTGCTAATTTAATACCAATTTAATCGAATTCGTTAGAGGAGTTTAAGAAAAAGCGGTTATCCGATTATAAAAAATTTGGTGTGAACGGTAAAAGATTACATTGGTAGAGTAGGCCCCAAACTATTTTGGGAGAGATAAGGGTTAATGCATTTCAAAGATCATCTAATAAATAATTGATATATGAATTTTAATCAATTCGTAAGAGTGAACTTTGAGAAAATTGAAAAAAAATGCATTATTAAAGTGGGCCCCAAATAATTTTGGGAAATAAGAGTTGGATGGATTTCTTTTAAATTATAATATTGATTAAATTGGCTGTACATATATTAAATAATCTTTAAATTGTATTAATCATTTTTTACCCCAAAATAGAGTGGGGCCCTCAATTTTGAATTTTAAGTATACCATAGAAAAGGACCGTTGCCATGGTAACAAAATATTCCGATGAAAATTTATTTATACCAATTGGTCAAAATAAATATGCCTGAATCATTGTATCTTAATAAGTTTATACATGGATTGTTTAATGTCTATTTGGCCTGAGATGCCGAAAAAACAAAAAAAATAATTTAATTTTTGTTTATAATTTTAATAATTGATTAATATACACAAAGGAAAAATCGATAAAAAATAAAAGCTAAATTAACTTGTAAACCGGCTACCAAGGTGGCCCGGCGCAAAACATCTGGTGTGACAGCATATAACAAAATTTTACTTATCTTAAGTAAGAGAAAGTTGTGTGTTACGCCAGATTTTTTATGTTGTTTCTTTTAGAAGTCTCCTTCCCTGCCCTCCCTCCTATGTATGTTTTTACCAGTGAAATTTTGTTTCACTTTTTATTTTATTTTGTTTAAATTTTATAGATATTAATTAAAACGATTTTAAAGCCCTCCTTGTTATGTCACTGACATTAATACCGATAGTTTTATATAGTGGGGAAATTATTGTTATTATGCTAATTTTGACTTTTCGAAATAACAATACTAAAATTCAAACTGATTTTTGTTTTACTTAAAAGGAAATTAATCTATTTTATTTGTTACAAAAAATTATTCATTTGGATCAATTAAAATTATCCTGTAATCATCGGCACATATCATCTAAGTTTATATAAAAAATAAATTTTGTTCTGACGTCTAAATTATTAGATATTCTAAAATTAAGACTAATTTATCACAACTTATGACTTTTGACATTATAGGTTTTTTTTTTATATAATGAAATTCATTGTTAATGATCATAGCAATTTAATCGTTATCAAGCCACTATTGCACTATTTTATTTAATTTTTTTCATTTAAATAATTATTCTTATTCAGTGAAAATAATGGAGAAGGCTGATAAACATGATTTATATATTAGTTTTTCGTTATTTTTAAAAAATGACACTAGTCTCATTACAATTTATTTGGACGTCAATTTCTGTGAATGAGAAAATACAATTCATAATAAGAATTAGAAATAATAAGCTTTTGGAAATATTTACACATAATTAACCAACAAATGATTAATCTTGCGGCCTTATTATTAATTTATATATATAATAATTTTGAATAATATATAAAAATTCGGTGAATGGTCAATTCAATAAATAAATATTCTATTTTTTTTTTTTTTAATTATTTTTACAACTTCAATTTTCTCTCGTTTGAAATGTGGAAGAAAAGGCCAAATATTTTCTTTATATAAAATATATATTAATTAAAAATTGAAAATTTTGTAACTTCCTCTTTCTTATAGATTACAAAGAAAATTAAGGTTTTTTTTTCATTTGTTTTGTTCTAAAATCTCCTAATTGTAATATGTATATTTTGAAAAAAAAAAATGACATCGGGATTTAATTGGTTCTGCTTTGAACATTCAACCTAGTTTAATTATCTTACCTTATATCAGCTTAAAGATACACTGAGAAAATCTTCAAACACAAAAGTTAATTATTGAAAATAACTACAAAAATATGAACTGAGAATATAGGAGTAGTAACCAAAATATAAACGTCTTTAAATAAGAAATAATTGAAATAAAGAAAAAAATGAAAAAAATAATTTAAATAATAAAAACAAAGTTATTTATGAGAATACTGGACATAAAAATAGATAAAAAGCCTATTAAGTTGAATAGAAAAAATTAATTTTCATTTGAAATGAAATAATAATTATTATGCATATTATTTTTTTTATAGAAAAATAAAAAGCATTTCTAATGTCATTACAAAGCACTGTCCCTTGGTGCAGAGGTAGAGGTCTGGTTTCACGTACTAAATGACACTGGTTCGCTTCGACAAAAATTTATTTATATTATATTGGTTACCAATTAGTATAAATAAATAAGGATGGAGTCTAAATGCCGAAAAAGAGTTAAAAAAAAAAAGTCTACAAAATTATAAAATATTTGTAATCCTTCACGTAAGAGATTTAATGAAAAAACGATGATTCATGTTTAGTAAAAAAAAAAATTAATTCAAAGAGAAAACAATAAAAAATTAATGTATTGTGTGCAAAATAATTCAAAGTAAATATGACAGGTATTTCCACTATATAAATTAAAAATAGAGGTAAGTGGGATTTTGAAAATTAATATTAAAATGATTATATCACATTTAAAAAAAATATATAAATTAATCATTTAAAATACTCTCTATTTTATTTGGGATTTATATACTACTAGGTCTTTTTATTTTAAAATAAATAAATAGGCCTGGATAATCTATATCGTAAAAAATATATATACATGTATCGTTAAAAGTCTATATGGCTTCAGATGCCAAAGAGTCTAAAACAAAACAATAGATCAAAGGTGTGTAATGAAAAAAGTGTTGTTGTAGAAGTAATTCGATGGATTTACCATCAAAGAATCGTATTTAAAATTCAGATCCAATTTGTGGAAATCGAATCGGATTGAGGTTCGCGAATATTTTCCTTCCCCGGATCTGCGGATCGGATCTAGATACTTTTTTAGAGGTGTTTGCCCATCCATGATTTTATGTAAGTAAAATGTTAATTAGTATTATAATTAACAAAATTTTTTATTATGCATTTTTTATACTGTAATAATAAATTTTAGGTAATATTAAAAAATGCGGAATTACCAATGATCTAATGCTAAAAAAAATTAGAAAAAATGATAATTATTTATAATATACCAAATAAAAGTCAGGAAAAAAATAAGACCAATCAGTCACTTCCAATTTAAGTGAAAAAAACTCTATTTTTCAAGGAATGGTTTGTTTGTCTGCCGTATCTTATTTACTTATCTTAGGAGTGACTGATTAACAATTTGAGTTGCATATAAGTTTCTTTTGAGTAGCTCCCTGAATGGACAACTGCCTATACATTAAGAATTTTAATTTAGAAATATACTGATGTTCAGATTAGAAGAGAGGACCTGAACAAACACAAACCAAGCATCTTCTGAAACATCTTTAAGGAAAGTAATCGGTTCTCAAACTTTCTCATTGTAGTCTTTAATCCTTTAAAATTAAATTTACTTACATATATATATAGAAGTCAAAATGAAGAACTTACCTGAAAAGAAATAAAAATAAATATATTAGTCAACCAAATTAAAAAATATATTAATAATTTATAAGTAAAATATATATGATAGTCAATGAAAAGAAGGAAAATAACAATCTCGCTTTCTCTCCTCTTAATGAACTATGTGTATGACAATGTTAAAAAATTTGAAGAGAAATTGAATTTTTTTTTTTACTTTCTCTTACCAATATATGTAATATTTTGTATATGGAAAGTAGTGATCGGAAAAAAATCGATGAGGTCCCCAATAATAAAAAAATAAAAAATTTGGTGTGGTAAACGCACATTACACAACTTTCTCTTACTAAGGTATGGAAAGCTGAGTGTTGTGTTGTCACATTAGATTTTAGGCGTCGGGCTCCCTAAGTAGCCGTTTAATGCCAATTTAATATAAATTTGATAGAGTTGTTTAACAAACAGTTACTCTCGCCTTTTACTCGAACTACGGCAAAAGACAATAAAGTAAAGTAAAGATCAGATCCCCAAACAATTTTGGGGTGAATAAAGGTTAGTACATTTCAACGATCATATAATAAATAATTGATATATGAATTTTAATCAAAATCGATAGGGCGAATTTTGAGAAAATCGGAAAAAACGAAAAAACAAATGGGCAAAAAATACTGTAGTACCCGAAGACCGACTTTATTAAAAAGCTTCATGGGGCAAGGAATGAGGCTACCTAGCTTAAATAGAAAATTTCAGCCTCATTTTTGAGAAATCTTGTTCACACACAGACAGATCATTTTGCGAGACCCATTTATTTAGACTCAGGGGACCTCCAAACGTGTAATTCCATTGAAATCTCGGCATAGATTTTTTTTGGCGATCGCAATATTTTCTCACTATACATTTCAAATATAGACGAGAGAAAGTAAAAAATGTTTTCATTATAAAACATTTTTATTTTTAATATTCATAACAATGTTGAAATTTAATCTTATTTTTTCATTCGTGGTCTGCACTCAGTCTAAATTCAGATCTCCTTGATCTACTTTCTTTTATCATATCAAATAAGATATCTATTACTATAATGTGACATTAATAGAAAGGATAAGGATATTTTGTTTTATTTTATCCACTACTAAATACTTTAGGCCTACGTACTGTACAAAGATTTCATTGTAGTTAAAAATTTTATTAAAAACAATTATTAATTGTATTTAAGTTTTTCAAAAATATTAAATTTAATTTCCACTATGGACAAAAACAGGGTTGGTAATTACCTGCCGCCAGGCATGGGGTTGTTATTCTTAAATTATCTAAGAAGGATCAGTTAATGTTATCATTTACTAATTAACTAGTTTTTTATTTTTTTTTTTTATTCAGGTCAGGCCATGCCTTACAGTACATTAGTTACAAATACATAATAAATACAAAATTAAAACAATATAAATACAATATTAAAACAAAAACCGATACAATATATTCTTTGTATTAAAACAAACATAAAACAATATAAATAAAAGACTAACAAAAACAATACAATATGAAAAGACTTTAACTAGTTAAAGAATAAAAATAGACTTTGACAACATATTATCGCCCTATATTATAAAAAAATATATTTATACATTGTTGTATATCTTATAAGATTTTCTATGACAACTCTGGTGCATAATTAATCACAGTTTATAAATGAATGATGATGGATTAATTTTGTTCGAAACAGGCTTTGCTTCATTACTCTAATCTGCCTCTGGAGTTTCATAAGGGGTTGTATTTAAACACCATTGATCTCCCTGCGGAATCGCCAACCTCGACAAATACACTGAATGAAAATGCAATATCATCACAAATGCTTGATTAGCAGTTCCCCCCTCAACTTCCCTAATTCAAAATGAGGACATCCACCAGAACAGTTAAAAATTTATTTATATTAAATATTAAACAAATATTTAATTAGTATTTATTTATTGAAGTTTACATCAATATACATAACGTTTGTTAGCTAATATCTGGATATTTATTTATGAAAAAAGATTCGTGAGTTGTAAATTAATAATTTCGAGATGGGGGATCCGGGTCGAAGCCCGTCTGAAGCATGACTCAGAACGATCAGAAATAGCCTGTGGATGTTAATATGCGACGTAAAAGAAGAATAATGTCGAGTGGCATGGGGTTGCCACCAACGACGATTAAGTCTTGCATCGTCCCCTATGTCCAATCGATGTGGACATCTATTTATCAAACGGATCAGGTTCTTTGCAAAAAACATGCCAGCCAAGAATAGCCAGAAGATTTAACCAATGTCCGGATGTTTTTATATTGGCGCATGTATGCGTATGTATTGACCATGTGGAAGGACCATACCTCACTAGAATGAGAATGAATACTTCTTTATAAAGAGAAGGAAGAAATTATCAATCACTCGAGTGTAGTAGCCTCACTTTAACCTTACCAGACTTTTATTTATAATAAAAAATATTCAAGTACAAATATGCATACAATTACAATAAGATTTTTTTAATTGTTCGCATCCATTTCCTAGTTATAAAATAATTGAATGTGATTCATTATGCAGGAGATGCAAAATGATATTACCTTGGTTTATATATAAAAGAGAAGTTGTTAAAACTTTATTATCATACAATATATTGATAGGACATAATACAATAGTATTTTTCAAATTAAAGAATCAGAGAAATGGAGATTTAATTTATTGAGTTATTGTCAAAAATAATAATTAAATAAATGGTAAACAGAAGGAAATAAGACTTTATTAAAGTCAATATAATTATTTTAAATATTAAAATATTTAATATATTTTTTAGAATTAAAAATAAATCCATAAAAGAAAAAATTTCTTTGTATCTTACCTTAGGAAATAATTTCTTAGAATTTTTTTTACATCCACTATAAGTTGAGGTTAAGAAGGCATATGCGTGGTTGGAATAAAAAGTGAGAAGAGGAAAATAATTTGATTAAAAGTTTGGTAAGCAAAATAAATGACGTAGATAATAAGCAATTATTGATCTTTATAAGGAATGAAACTGGTGACTCGGAGTTTCTAGTAATAAGTCTTATGAAACAGACTTCATATAAAGTAGGGGTAGTCTTCTTTAAAGAGAAACTATACCATAAAAACTTTAAAAATTTTATGAACTTATAAATATACATACGTATTAGCTAATGATGGCCATATTAGATCAAATGTTTACCTAGAACCATATGCTTATGAATAGATGAGCGAGAGGCAAGGTTTCTCATTAAATTTTTATAACAATTAAATCTTGAATTCAAGGTGGAGGGCCAGCTCTGAAAAAATTACAAAAATACTAAATTTAAATTGACTTTCTATTAAGTATCTCTTTAAAAAAAAGGTAAGAGAAAGGAAAAAGAAAAAAAACCAAGGATCATACACGACAAAAATTTTATTTGTGCTCTACGCTATTGATCGCGTTCTAATATGGGGTTAAAAAACTTAGAGATATTTGGAAATTCTATGAAATTCGATACTAAAGTAAAAACTATCCCTGAAATAGGGAGAGAGAGATGTGGTTTCTTTTAGATGAAATTCTAGAATGCATATTCAAAATGAATAATTTATTACAAAGGACTAAATTAGATTTTTAAGTAATTTAATGAAAAAATAACGAGAAGCTGTGTTGGAGTAGAGTTTAAAGTAGGACATTGATCTATTTTTCAACCCTTTATTTTGTAAAGTCGCTCCCATTTTTCCTTTCCCATTTGGTTAAAGTGAGCTTGTATTATTAATATAAGTAAAAGGATAGACTGAATAGAAGAAATTCCAATTTTATTATCTCAGACCACTTATTAATCAGATTTGAGTCCTTGAAATAAAATAAAAAATAATAATGTCTTTTTACTTTTTCTTTACATTTTGATAGCAAAGATCCGTGTTTTGGAAAAATAAATACCAATTAGTGAGTCATAGTTTATGTATTTCCTTTTTACTAATGCTGTGTCAGACGATGATTGCTATCATTCATTTGTTCAATTCTGAAAATTAAAGATAAGTTTTTTAAATAGTTATAATTTTAAAAATAAATAAAAATAAAAGTATATTATTAGTCTAATAATATAGTAATAATATTTAATTTATTATTATCTACATTTAATTTAGAAAAAAAGTCAAAAAGAATTCTGAAATACATATAAAAAAAAATATTTAAATTTTTCTCGGAATACTTTGAGATCTTGGATTTTGGGAAAGAAAAGACAGAAATCCTCTCCCATATTTTCAAATAAAAATTATGTATTTTACTGTGTAATTTTTAAATTATAGAGTAGTGATGTCCAAAGAGTTTAATGGTGTCTTTTTCAAAATCATAAAGAAAAAGTAATAGTTATGCTAAGCTAGAGGTCAGTTTTTGTACTAATTTAATTAAGAAGGGTTAAGAAAAAATAAATTCATTTTTGATAATGCTAAAAAATATATAATAGTAAATATAAATGTGCAATATGAAATGAATCATGTTAAATTCCTAATAGAATTAGAATGTTATGACGTATGTAAAGTCATTTAAATAATTTTAGAGATGTTTTTTATTACGGCACAATAAATAACAAGGTAATACAATCATCCGGGTCTTGGAAAGACCAGGTACACCAAAGAAAACCACTAATCTTAAATGGAAATTTATTTTCCTCAATCATTATCTTGTACTACATGGAGTGATAACTCCCGGGATTAGCAATGAAAAAACTTTTTTTTTTCAAAATTTTATTTTTCAACATAGTTTCCTTCAAGACCGATACATTTATTCCAACGGTTCTCTAACTTGGATTCCTTTCATATAGTACGATTTGCAAGGGTTCTAAAATATCAATTTGTTTCACTTTCGACATCCTCATTTTATTTCACTTGGACTCAGGTGTATATTGATGGACCCATGTTTCATCCATTATTACGAATCGGTGCAAAAACTCATTTGGATTACGCTAAAACGGCTTCAAACCGCGCTCTGATTCATCGACACGTTGCTATTTTTGGCCGAATGTTAGAAAAGGTGGCAGCTAAGCAAAAGTAGCGTCACATCAAATGGCCGAAATATCATGAAAATTGGTCACGAATCTTTTGAAGGTTGGTGATCCCATGTAGTAGGGAGTCCCGGGACTTTTCACTCCATGATGTATAGATAAATAATAATAATAATAAGTTTGGGAATTGAAAGTTCATTAACATGAATAAGAGTTAGTAATATGTCAGCGCTTTTTTTAGGTAGACTATATAATAAAAAATTTAATGTAATTATTATTATTATTTAGAATAATAAACCTAATCAATATTTTCCATTTTCTAATGTGGGCCAGTTTTGCGGAATTGTGGCCATATAGATATTAAATAATTAGATATATAATAAATTTATTTACGATACAAGGATCCAGGCTTATTTATTTATATCAATTGGTAACCAATTGATTTAAATCAATTTTCATCGGATTGCCTGGGGGATCCATCCCTTCCTTGGTTTTGAAGGTTATCAATGTTAACAATGTCAATATCTCTCTCGGCCACGTGGGGGGGGGGGGGGTTGTTAATTTTTACAATTGCGCATATTTGGTCGATTTTTGGAACAGTTCTAAAACAATGAATCAAATAGTCGTTTTTTTTTTTATTCTGGTATACAAATTAAAATCATTATGTTATTACGTTATTACTTTTAATTTATAATTATATTTGAACAAAAGAGAAGAAAGAAGGGAGGAGATCCAAAGCAACCGGCCTTCTATTTTTCTCCTATCATTCTCCTCTTTTGCTTGTATGATGGTTGCTAGACTGGCAGGCGCCCTCATAAGGAATAACCCATTTTCAATAAATTGTTAAAGATTGAGTTTATTCTAAGGTTTACAAGTAAGCACATGTTTACTCTAAGACCTACATGTAAATACGTGGTTAAAGACCACCTTATTAAGACTGGCATTTTTTTCTTTTTATGCCAATTTTTTCTTCTAGTTGAATAAACATTTTTTTAAACCCAACTAAGTGTTTGTAATCAATCTTTTTTATTTTTGTTTTTTTTTTTATGAAGAGACCATATTTAAATTACAATTAAAAATAGTATTCTCATGAGAATTTCATTTTAATAATTTATTTTTAAAAATTCATATCACTTTTTTTAAATTTCCCATGTGTTCGTGAAGCGCCATCAGCGTTCGGCTTTATTATTTAGTGTAGATGATTCTCAAAGTGTGTGGCTCAACAAAGAGAAGGATTCTTAATGTTCCAAAATGTATACTTATTTAGAACTTTTTATATAAAATTTGAAAAATTTTAGAAATATGTTTAATTATTAAATTATGAATTCCTTTAATAGATAAGATGGGTTTGGTCATTTTGAGCATGTTTCCATGGACTCTTGAAAATTTTTTGCTTTGTACTCTATTTTTGATGCTTTATCCGAATCCAAAGTCAAAATTTTGATATTCGAAAGAAATGTGTGGATAGAAAGATAGCGAGAATACAATAACGAACTTTTCAAGTTAGATGAAAATGATCTTAATAGAAAATATCAATTTTGCTATTTTAAATTCTTTTAAGAATTTAAGGTAACAATTTTAAATCCGAAAATTAATAGCTATAGGATTTCAAGATATAGGAAAAAAATGATTCATTTATTCATTTCATGTTTTACGACTAATATCAATCTATATGCTATTCGCGAAATATTCATTTTCTATAAAGTGGCATTGAAAAAGAATAATGAGTTTTGTTTTCATAGACGTGAATTTGACGTGTCAGTGAGACAGACCTATGTCAGTCTATTCAAAGAATAAAAATATTTGATTAAATAAATATAAGAATATAAATCAGAACTAAGTCAGGTTAGATGATATTAACAAAGCTTGAAAAAATAAAGGAGAGATCTGAAACATATCAGATCTACTCAAGCATAAAGAAAGATATACTGATTTATTGGTTTATATTATGACTAATAATAATGAATCATCTTTCATTTAAAAAAGAAAGAGGAGAAAGAATTACAAATGATTTTATTCAAAAACCTATATGCCTAGATAACGAATCTAAATATTTGGTTTCTTCCTCTCCTCTCTATAGTAATTGGTTAATGAGAGCAAAAGATATTCAGCGTTGTTTAATTTATAAAAATCTTTCAAAGAGATTGCTGGAAAGATAAAAAAAAATTTTAATACAGAAAAGAATTATAATCATAAAGTTTAAATACATTTGGTCTTCGGGTCTTTATAAACACACCCTTTTATTTTCTCTCTCCTTATCTTTCTATATCGTTAGACGCCAAAAACGCATCTTTAAATCTTTTAAGATAGCCATGAGAGGATTAGGGGATGCTATCTTTCCTCTCACCTCGTCTAGATTTTATAAAATAAAATAAAATTTATGGCATTTAAACCTGTCAAAATATTGTTGGCATTAAAGATGGCCAATTACATCCTGTTGATAAAAATATCGTAAGCTGTTAACGTCTGACTTTTAAAATATTAATTAATTTCGATAGTAAAAAATTGGAAGATTTTAAAATCTGACCACAGCTCCGCGTCTGCTTTCTAGTCTCATATATTTACTTTTAAAGTCTCCACTCTCTCCTTCTGTTCATCCTGGTTGCATGCGTCCACTGCTCATTATAGGTCCGTTGGACCTTATGCTTTCATATCACAAAAAAAAAAAATGTAAAGTTATATCCAGTTAGGTTCAGGTGGTCTAAAATCAATCTTAATCAAAAATATTTTCTATACTGGAGACAAGTAATGAACTTTTCTTTAAATAAACCCTTGATCAGTTATTTAACAGAACTAAACCTATATAATGAAACAATTGTGTTAAAAGTTTTAATATAATATATGCTAAAAAAAAATATACATTATACATTTATCTTGAATTTTCCAGTTATATCCGGTTTTAAGTCGAAAAGAAATAGAATAAGTCTCTTTACTAACAAGTGAGCTCAGATGTTAAGTTTTAATATGGAAGTTGTTTGATGATCAAGCACGTGATTCGTTAATGAGTAAATAAAATGAAATATTACAAAAATAAAACGGGGAATTAGGGAGAAAGTATGTTATTATGTAGGAATACAAGGATTTAAATATATTATTTAATATATTAAATGATTTAAAGAATAGGCCTAATTGATAAAGTATCTGAATGCAGTCAACGCAATTAATCGACTTTTTTCAGTATTAGTTTAGGCGCCTCATTTTGTAATACCCACAAGTGTTTCATTCATTCTGACAGCTTAAAGATAAATGTTTGACAAATTGTTATAGTTGGGTTGATCGCAAAATATCAGCCAGGCTTGCTGGCATTAAGCCAAATCTTTAAATTTCCTTAAATATTCATTAAAATACGAGAAGATTTAAACAAGCTCAAGAACAATTTATTGATATCTATACACCATACAAGAATAAAATTTTATTTCCATCACTTCCCCTTCCTTGGATGCTGAGGGCAATTCCTGCGATAACTCGAACTTGGAGCGCAAAAATTAGAATTTTAGTATCAAATTTTAAACGTTGATAAATTTCGAATCGCAATAATCGAGATATTCCTGTATAAGTAAATAAATATGATGGCGCCAGTAGAAAAAGACGTAATGAAATGAGCTGAGAATGAACACATACTATTTTAAAAACTTTTGGGAAATCAAGATGATACTACTAATACTAGTTGTTGGATTTGCCTTACGGCAACGAATTTATCGTCTCGTGATATTATTGATATTTTTGCTCATTTTAATGGATAATTTCTTTATAAATTTAAATAAAATGAAATGTGAAGAGAAATTTATCAAAATTTGAAATTAACCTTTTATTTATATTTTTTTAATGATTTACTTATTAAAATATAAATTTATTTTTAACTTGACAAATAATTAGATAAACTCTATGGCCTTTAAAATTAAAAATGCTATTACTTAAATAAAAGGAAAAAAAAAATAATGATTTCATTGAAGAAAATTAAAATTATTATATAACAAAAACAAAATCATTTATCATATAGCCTATGATATTCTTATTTTTACTATTAATATATCCTAAAAAATTGTTCTCAAAATTTTATGACAAAGAAATTAAGTATAATTCTGAGTAGTTTTATAATTATATATATAAGATCAAATTCTATTTAGTAAATACTTAGAAAAACATAATTTCATTTTATTTCAATTTATGAAATTGAATAATTATAGGATCTTAAACAAGAAAGGGATTTTGAATCATTGGGTTTAGTAGTTCATGTTAAGAAAGAATTAATTAAAAATTGGAAATTTTCAGATGATCCAAATGGACTAGAAACCAATTCCCCCATGCATACTGACAATAAAGTATATATAGTAATAAAATAAACCTAAAGCAATCGGGAAAGAAAAAACACAATTAAGTCTTATAAAAGTTTTTTTCCATATTAGAAATCATTTTAAAGAAAAGGAGAAAATAGAATAGGAAAGAGGATATAAAGGATCGAAGAACTTGAACCCTCTTTCCCAAAATGCAGCAATCTCTATTTATTCAAATTAAGTGGTCATCTATTTTTGTCGGTTTATATACGAACATAACCTATGAACTTTGAAGTGAAAATCAAGTAAGTCTTTCTTATATTACAGCAGATTTTTTTATTTTTGTCTATTATATTTGACAATTATATATGTTAATATAGTTTAGAGCCGGGATCGGCATTCGTTTGAAAGGTGCATGTGTTTCGACCACTTCCTGGATCTTTATACAATAGTGTGAAAACTTTATAAAGAAAAATAAATTTATGACGTATAATAATTTTTTAAATCAACTAGTTTTTATTTTTTTTGCTATTTTCACGATAGGAAAAAAGCGCATTTGTTAATGTGACCGATCTCCCATAGGGTGTACTTATTTTCATTTAAACCTATAGATCATTAGAATGTCCCACTCCATTCGTAGAGAAATTCCGAATAGGCCACTTCTATAATAATGCAAAACACTAGATGAATTTGAAAGTTTAATTTTAAGTGATATTACTATATTTAATATTGAACTCAAACAAACCGCTTGAGAAATAACAATATGCTAAATTTCTTTTTCTTTTTTTTTTTTTATTTAATTCAATTTGTTTTAATAAGTAACTTTTGATATATAAAAGTTATCTCAATATTATAATAATTATATTTAATTTCGTTCCTTAGACTTATAGTATATATATAAGATATATGTATGTCGCGGACAAAGGTAATAAATAAAAAATATAATATAGAAATCATAATTTTATTAGAAAATCAACAAACAAGCATATCAATCTTAGGGTGATAAATATGAAATGAAGTGTCTGGATGTTGAGGCCAAGGGCCCCTGGCCTTGCAGCGGTAATTGCCCCTTGTCCCCACGAAAACCTTCTCGGGAAAATATTCACCAAATCAAAAAACATTATTTTTTTTAAGATTGTATATCAATCATTTTGAACTCACAAACAAATCCGTTTGAGAAATAACAACCTCCAAACAAATTTAATACTTCTAGAATTTTCTAATATATTTATTCGAAATTAAAATCAATAAATACTCTTTTCTTTTTACGTCAATGGTGACCCAATTAGATTTGGTTACGATAGAAAACGCTTAAGTGAAATCTTATATCGCTCAGGAAGAAAATCATTCATTTATATATTAAAAATAATAATAATAATGGAATTCAGCCAAGAAAAATAAAATAAAATAATTTCTTATGTACAAGAAAAAACAATAGTAGTCTATAAGAGAGAATCAAATTTTTTAAAAAATCTTATTTTTCATTATTATATTATGACAATTATCCTATAAAACAATTTTAATTTACAATTTGACGTGGCTTTTCAATTTATAAACTGATATCGAGCATATACTGAGAAATATATGTATTTTTCGGGGTAGGGAATAATCTTATACAATATACATGTACATACATACTGTGGTTATTTAAAAATATCTATATATTTTCTGATATTTTCATATTGCAATGGGAATTTAGCAAACCCTAAGGGGGGAGAGGAAGGTTTACATTTTCACACAAAAATTGTTCAATTAGAATCAAATGTAGCTAAAGTAATTTTTATAGTCCTTTTTCAGTATCTGATAGAGTTTAAACAATTACAATCAAATATTTATGATATAATTATCCAAGCCTATTTATTTATATCAATTGGTATCCAATTGATTCAAATAAATTTTCATTGGACTGTCTGGAATCCAAATTCTTGGCTGTTAAGATTATCAATATTCACAATAATAATACATCTAATCTCCTGGACAAGGGCTGAGGGCACACTAAGGTATAATAATTAATTGAAAAGGTTTTTTCTTTTCTGAGTCGAAGGCTATATAGACATTTAGGATTGTTATCTTATAGGTTAACTGTTATTCCTCCATATTTATTTAAAATAATTCAATAAGGTAACTAATTTAAGGTATCGTTTGGTACAATTGTTACTGAAATTGATGATGCTTTGATTAAAACCTTATATTTTGTATAGTGAAAATTGATCTATTATTGATTTATCACTAACATAGATTTCATTAAAATAGTATAATTCTAAGACATGATAACCTTTAATATACACTCTAATCAATTTAAAGGTTCATATATTTTTGATAACAATATATTAGAGGTGATCATCATCATGTGACTTTATCAATCATTAAACGCTGCAAAAAATAAATTTCTAATTAAAATATTTTAATAAATAAACTAAAATAAACCATAACAATTTCTGATAATAATATTGCGAAATTTTTTAAATTAGTAAATACTAAATTATATAAACTCATGTATAATAAATACCTATATGGTTGGCAATCTAGATTCCAGTTTGTTTTTGTTCACATTTCAAAGCCAGAGGAGTCTTTTCTGAAATGGGGTGAATAAATTTGCTTGCTGGAAGATAGGCAATCCAAATGATTAAATCAATTCACTAAAGGATTTTTTATTAATTGCTCTAGAACCATGCATGCTTAATTTTTAGAGAAATTTAACAACTGCGCATGCATGAGAGGAGCTCTGAAGCAATTAATTGAAAAATCCATTAATGATCTGGTCATTTGAGTGACACTCTTCAGCAATGAAAAACGAAAGAATTTATCCAATAAAAATCTAACCTCTTCAGTTTATTATTTTTCTATTTTATTGGGTTTGACTCCAGTTCTTTTAAGCATGAGGAGAATTCTAAATGAAGAAAGACCATCTCAGAATCAAGTCAGTTACTTCTCAAAATGGATACATCCCTTTTTATGGGGTCAGTAAAAATACTAAAAATAAAAATATAATTTTTTGGGGTAACGGTTCTTATATACATATCAATTCATATTTAAGTTATCAGCGAGAAAAGCATACTAGCAAGTCACGTGGTTAAAAAAATAGAAAAGAAAGAAGAAAAGAAATCCTTTGCTCGGATAACTCGCGATTGTTAATTAAGGAGGGTGAGCCCCTCAATGGAAGCCATAGATTAAATTACTTACGAAGCCCAAACATATTAATACCTATTAAATGTTATTTGGGAGTACTATATATATATACGTAGGATTTTTTAATTTTTTTTTTTTTTTTGGGAGCTATTTTTTTTTTAAATTTGAAGTTTTAAAAATAATTGATGTCAATGATAATATAACCAAGCAACAAATAAGTTTGGGCGGAGGAAATATATCAAGAATAATTGTTGATAATAATTATCAATTTATGTACTAAAATCCTAATCTGTTCAGAAGGCGGTCTCAATTGTGTCTCATAATGAACTATATCCGTTGTCATTTTCGTCCATTTTCATTTAAATAAAAATTTTAATAGAGAATTGGTATAAAAAACTCAATATTTCTTTTGAAAAGATACTAATAATACACTAATACATATTTAACAAGTTATTATAATAATGCAAATTTTTAATAAGTAGAAAAATTAGAAAAAAGAAATTTAGAAAATTTTTAGAGTCTAGAGAGAGATGGAAAATGATAATTTTTTATATTAATTTCTATTTTGAAGATGATTAATTGTTAGTCATCAATCTAATCTTAAAGCAAAAAATAATGGAAAATTGTTATCAATTTGGGGAAGATCATAAATAACTCCTTTATTATGAAGAAATATAGCTACAATGCTTATCAAAAATAAGTAGAGAATCTTTATCTTTTGACTGAATTAATAATTAAAAGCATAAAAATAGTAAATTTCATAGTACGTAAAAAAAAAAAAAACAAAGAAATTTGGTGATTTCGGTTTTCAGATAGCTCTTCTAATTATTAATTAAGACAGAAAATAGTTTGCTTACTTATTTTTGATTCATATTAAACAATAGGATTTCTTTACCCTATTTAATTTCTAGTTGATTTGGATTCTATTCATATATAAATATATTCGATAGAGAGATAAGGTAATGTAAAGTAATAGGCTTCTTATGAAATCCCATTATCGTCAAAAATGACGATCATTGTGAAACGTCATAGGTCTTCTATTTAGGTTCAAGCTGCTAATGCACGTCTCTCTTCCATAAAAAGCTAAGCTATAAGCATATAACAGACATCGGAATTTGCTTTCCAGACATGCAGTCTGCTCACAGCTAAAAAACCATTCCCTGCGTAGATAAGCCTTTTCGTCAGAGTCGCTTAGTCTGTCACAGGGGCCCCCCAGCATTCCACCCAATCCTAACGATAAAATTTCTAGTATTTTCAAAATTATGTTTAATAATAAAAAAAAATTTTTTAATATATGGGGAAGAACCGATAATTAAAGTTCAATGATAAAACCTTTTAAATTAATTCTAAGAAAAAAATTATATCATTTTTATCTAGAATACTAATCATTTACAATATTTGAATTTTTCAAATTCAAGAAAAAATCTGATATGTATATATAAAAAATATGTTTATGCATTAAAAAAAAAACTAAACACAGTTGTCCCCGAATTGATAAAAATTTTACAGGGTGACCTATTGATGTAATCGACTTTAATTTTAATTGTTTTTCATGTCTCCTGGAGTATTGACATTTGTCTGGAGATCTTAGGTTCGATTTCAATTAAACGGATAAATTAAAAAAAATTATTTATATTAAAATTCAAAAATGAATTCAAAAAATGTATTATTTATTAACCTAATATTTCAGTAATAATTAATGGTTTATCATACATATTAATAAATAATTAAGAGAGGGAGAGAAGTTATATAATATATATAATATAACAGTAATATTTATAATAATAATTCATAATGGAATGACAGGTAATTTGTGAGTTCCAATAAGTATTCTCCAAGTGTGTGGTAAAATTTCTTCCATTTATCAATTAAATTATTAATGAAATATAATTGAAATTAAAATATAGAGATAGAGAATACTCGAAATAAAATTCTATTTGAGATTCAAATTATTTATTTATTAGCTAACAGGCCGGTTTAAGCGATGAATAGAGTTCACTTGTTGAACAATAGGAGTACACAAGAGGGTGGAGGAGGGTTCAGGATTTTAGAAATGCTTAGATGGGGCAAAAGGGTGGCAACCACCAATGGTGAGGCATTCAAAAATTTTGGATTATATATCTATATAGCCTATATATACATTATATAGAAAAAAAGAGAGATAGTTAAAAACTTAAGAATTCTGTGTTCAAAATTGACTCTAGAAGGCAATGGCGGCAAATAGAGAGCCTTTGGATGCATAATGAAAGAGAAATTTTGAGATGTTTCGAACAAAGTTTATTTGCTCATCTTCAGTCAAAATTGTTTAATCGTATACATCCCAAAGGTGGTCAGAGTAGTTTTACCTACATAAAATAATCTACTTATGATATTCTTTGATGTTATGTTCAGATGAAGCATCTATATCACTTTTTAGTCTGATTGATCTATAGCATTATATGATTAAACAACTGAAGATGACCAAATAAACTGTTCGAAAATTTCTTTCATTAATCATCCAAAGGCCATCTATTTGGTGCCACTGCCTTCTCCTGGAGTCAATCGAAAATTGACTCTTAAAATGTATGAGAATGATTTATATTGAATTATTTTTGAAGACCAATGGGGAGCTTGAGCCTCCTGTCCCCTCCCCTAATTACAACCACTGTCTTTGACGACAGCCCTCTTCAAATATGATTAAAGTACAAAAATATAAATGTGGTATATTTTGCTAAAAATAGAGGACTTTTTGTTGTGAATATAAACAAATTTAAAAATAAACAGGAAGTAATCATAACACTTCCACTTCTAAGATCTTTGCCAAGAAGGTTTATATCAAGATTCATTTTTAAATATTTGTATTTCAATTTCATAGATGTTTATGTTGTGACATGGCCTCATTTGCTTACGTGTATCTATCTATGTATGTGTGTTAACATCTATGATCCATGTGTTTCCCTTTAAACGAATAAACGTAATATAAAATGATCTAAATTGGATTCTCAGAACTAAGATATATCTTATCTAATTGAAACTTTCATTTTATTTGGAAATTGTAAATATTACTAATAATATGTTGGGATTAGAATAAAAATAGTTAATATGTATACGAATCATTTTCTTACTATCACCAAACCTAGGTAGTCTTTGTTTCTTTTGATATATGATTATGTTCGTTTTTAATATATCAGTATAAAAAAATAAAGAAACAATAGAAACTGAATTATGCTAATACATTGTTTTAAAAAAGTTCATAATTATTGCATTTTATAGAAGGGCGGATGGATATATCTTCCAATAGAACCATATTACAAATTTATTTGGGCCAAGTCGTAGGCGTAGTTTGACTAAGTTAAATATAAATAAATTTTTTTTTTTAATGTTGCTATTAAATGAAATAAGAGATTCTTGACCTCAAATCTGTTTTATAACACAAATGTTTATACTAAAGAGATTAATCTAGATAATGAAAAACAAAAATCTTATTTTATTAGATAATAGAAAAAAAGAAGATAAAATACATTAGAATAGATTTTATCAAGAAATTTTTTATAAAGCCAAAGTGACATTCTATACTATATTTTAGATCTAGGTCATCAAATAAAATTTAATATGCAGATCATAGGAATGACCATGAGTTTTGCCCGCATACGGGTCTTTTGCATTTCCCTAATCATTATAAAACTTTATCAATATTTATTTTTTATCTTTACTATTCATTAGTATAATTTTTCAAAGTGATTAATTAAATAAGTTTTTTTTAATTTATAAAATCTGAAATAAGAGAGTTAGAAATTCATGTCTGAGATAGTAACATATATTTTCCCAAGAAAATTATATTCAGTAGATCTCTCTATCAACAATTTGAAACTCACTCATCAAATCCTAGTATAAACCTCTCGTCTTTAAAAAGTGAAATTTTATGAGAATGGTCTGAATATGACGAATGAACCCATTAAGAACCCAGAAAAACGTACCATTTAAGTAATTATTATTATTATTATTTTTGAAGGAAAAGCCTATAATTAAAAACATAAAAACTCTCAAAACCTAACAAAAAAAATAATTCCCCTCCTGGTGCATCGTGCACTAATGACACACATCAATATTTTATTTACTAATTAAAAATAATATATATATATATTTTTTTTTTTCATTTTTTATTATATCTTCTGGCTCCTCCATCAAATGTCCTTTTTAGATCTTTTGGTCCATTTTGACGTGTTCTTCCGTTTAGATCAGTGTTTCCCAACCTTTTTTGTGCCATGCCTCAACTAAGCCTTTCTAAAATTCTTATGCCCCCCTATGTAACACGTTACTGCTTTTTTCTTTCAATTTTGGCACCGAAATC
>JAAAKE020033560.1:0-27120 GCA_010014785.2 Anisolabis maritima
AATAATGTTATAAGAATTATGAAATTTACTAATTTTGGATTTTATATACCTAACCCAATTATCGATTAAGATGAAACAAAAGATAGTGATTCCTTTTGAGACGGATAATCTATACTGAAAATGCGCTCGAAACATCGTAAATTCGTATTTCATCTTACAAATATTTAGTACCTGGCTGCATCAGAAAATTTTATCATCATCTATGTGAAAGAATCAATCACTTATAAGAAAAATAAATTTTGGTGATTCGAACAAAACAATCAGTTTTGAAAAGGGAAAAAATGCAAGAGTAAAAAATTTTTAGGGATGAAGTGATAAAAAATAATATATAAAATTTTAGTAAGTTATTATTATTATTATTATTATTATCTAATAATGAGAAATAAGAAAGAATAAACTCAACTACATTACTTAAGATAGTGAGAAATAATGATGTTCGGAATTGTACTAGATACTAAAGATATTAAGAAATACAAAATAGCATATTATTTTTATTTTAAATAATAATTATTTTTCAAAATTTTATATGCTAATGAATTTGAACAAGCGCTTAATCGAAAGAAAGAGACAACTTGTGGAATAACCAAAAATTGTAGTGTTTTAGGAAATAAATAAATCTAATATTATAATACTATTTTTGTGATAAATAGTATACATTTCATGCATATTTCTAAAAAACAACTCTACTTTTTTTTTGGGTTCACTAATATGTTTTAAGATAGCATGTTCAAAGCAAATAAAAGATAAAATTTGGGAACATTGTTATTATTATTTCAAATAATAATAATAATAATAATAATAATAATAATAATAATAATAATGGTAATAATCTTAGAGACTTGAGATGTGTTCTACTACCGATGAGAGTTGACATTCAAAGAAAAGAGGAAGCTGGTAAGAATGACATTCGTGGTGACATTCAGGAATAAGAAGTGTCAGGTAAAGACAAGGCACCGATGACGTGAAAAAAGTAAGGACAAGTGACACCGATGACGTGACGGGTGAACGACCGGAGAAGATTGACTCAGAGACAGAAGCTCACCGTCACTGATGACGTTGATGGCTAGACGTCGTTGAGAGGTCCAAGAACCATGCCTAGGAGGGCGTGACCAATAAGAAGCCTCTGATAGAAACATGCAGCAAGATTATATAGAACGGCCAGGGCCCGGCCTAAGGCCTGCCTGCCCCGTCCCGACGGCGCCGCGCAAATCAACCGCTGCCGACGCCGACGACGGTGCGGCGTCCGCTATAACGCGCGCGCATGCGTTATATTAAGGGACGCCCCGCCGCTAGCAACGGACCCCACCAAATACTAGACGATTACTGACTACAACCACTACCCCACCACGACAAAAGAAAACTGTACCTTCTCCACCTACCTTTGGACCATCATCTTGCGAGCGATGGCATTCCAAGCCGTCCCATTTCAATCCTTCTCTCGCTATTACAACAACACTAATTAACAAGACAGGCTCATTTTAAGCCATTCTCAGGCATCTAAACAATTGTTTTATATATTGTATATCATTCATCATATTTCTTGGGAAAATATTCCAATTTAATAAGATCATATATTAGATATTATGAAAAGTTCTTTGTTTTCTTTTTATCATCTTCTTAACAAAAAAAAAAAAAAAAATTGAAATTTGTGCAAAAATTCTGATGTTTTAAAACAACTGGACGCATACATAGTTTAATTAATCTCGTGTTGCGGGATCAGCAAAAACAATCTAATGATTGAGAAAAAGAAACTCAACTAAATCTGATGAAAAGACAAGCATACAAAAGAGAAGAAACGAAAGACGTATCCAGGGAGGCCTGAAGCCCCTTCGGCCTCCCCCCTCGGTAGATTTTAGGTTGGATCCTCTCCCTGAAAGAGATATCAACTCAGCCTAAATTCAAGTAACTCGTAATCACCATGGACAAATCAATGAGGGCTGGGTCCCACATTATTTTTGCACTCGGGTTTCAAAAAATATTACAAAACTAATAAATCAAATACAAATTTAAAATAAAAAATAAAAATAAATCAGCGAATAGTCCTCTTATATCCTCAAAAAATTAAAATAAAAAATTTAAAGAAATATTACTTCAGTAATTAATAAATTATATATATATTGAATAGCAAAGAAGAATTTAAATATATAATTATTAAATATTCCACGGGGTATCGAACCCGAGTCTCTAGAATTACTTTCCATTCAGGTAACTATGAATTAATAATTGAATTATTATATGTTTATTAATTAAGTCTTTTTTAGGTTGAGTTCATTTACCTGTTATTAATAAAGTATTAAATGATTTGGTAAAATCAGTCTAAAATAAACGAGGTTTCAATATTAATTAATAAATTTACTAATGAGCAATAGAGACCGAAATTAATAACTATATTAATATACCAAACTAATTGATAAATTATTCTACTAAAATTCCCACACTCCAAATAGCTCTGTAGATAAGGAGGTGCAATAACTAATTCTTTTAATTAAAATTGGTTTAAAATATTTTCAAATTAATAATAAAAAATTTTAGTTAAGCTTATTATTAAAGGTAAGGCGTAAAACTTCATCCACGAATAAAATATCATAAAAATTGAACTCTTGATCCTATTTGGGTGGTCTTAAAAGTTCTTGAAAGAGAATAGACATGGATTTATTAGTGTAAGAATTTTTTTTAATTAAGATCATTATCAATAAAGGATCAGTTTTCCGAATTCAACGTTTTTAATTAAATTTTTTTTTCTTTCCTCCGGATAGAGCCTCAAAATATTAAAAAGAAAGTTTAGTTGTGATATAGAATGATAAATAAATAAACAAATAAACGACCTAAATTAGGTAATGTCAAGTGGTTATATCGTTTTTTAATTAGATTAATCATGTAACAAATAACTAAAAAAATTAAATTATCTAAATTCTCTCTCGTAAGAGCAAAGATGTTTGTATGAATATCGGGTTGCCTATTCTCTAATTACTCGAAATTGTTCAGATAAGATTGTCTTTTTGTCCGGAGGGGATTTGTTCATAATTGAATGTGATTTATATGTATATCATTTTTCTGTATAGAGAATATTACTAGTAGGGAGGCCTGCTTTAGTTGGTCCATGAAGATGCCAAGCATAGCTTCTGTGTTATTAGCTTTAGCTGTAAATATTATTTTGACCAACAATGGCCCTTTCCCCGAGTCTTTCACACCCCAGTTCCCTACTTTTATTTATTTCTAAAAAAAATTTTTTGGGAATTGTATTTATTAAATTTTTATCTTTTTTTTATTTGTGGGATTTAAATTTGTTCTGGAGTCATAATAAGTAAAGTAATATACGAGAAGTTTAGTAACATAGTAAATTGGAAAAGTGTTTCACTAAATTTTTAAAACATTCGACTATACTAGTCCTAATCTATAAAATCACTTCGTGTGAAAGAATTTGCTAGATTTTTTAATAAATTTTAATTAATAAAATTATTAGTAGTGTAAAGTGTATTAAAGGATGACCATAAATACAAAATCAAATATACGATTCCTACAAAAACAATAAATTTAACGATAAAAACGATCTATAGAAAGCAATAAAAGGAAGTTGGAGGGATGGAAGTCCAATAAACATCATTAAATTGCTCATTTATATATTTTTATATGTTCTGCTGTTATTTCCTTTTGTCGTTCAACGATGTCTTGTTAATTCAATACTTTAGATGTTTTGATTTGTCATGTTATTTATTTTTTATTTCAATGACCTTCGAGGTGGAGAAGAGAGATTTAGAGAAGTGACTATCTCAAAGAGGCAATTGTCTCGAAATTAACACTAAATCAGTAATAAAACAGATTTTAGATGAACATTAGTTAGGAGGATATTAATAGAGTTCTATTTCGTGTTTAATTATAATTACAAATAGTTATAAATAATGAAAAATGAAACTACAATACATGTTTACGATCCTCAAAAGTAATTGAACAACCTGTATCTTTTGTTTCATCCTAATGGATAATTAGAAAACCTGAATTAAATTCGAAAATAATAAATATAATAATAGGTAAAACATTATGGAATTTGATGATTTTGAAATTCATCTAGCTCTCCTAAATAAGATGAAACAAAATATAGATTGTTCAATTACTTTTGAGGGGGATAGTATTAACAGATTAAAAAAATTGTTAAAGCATGTGAGGTATGATTGTTTAATTTAATCTCAGGAGAAATAAATAAAACAAATTATTAATTTTTTTATTGTCCATGTTTCGGGCACCAATCGTGCCCTTCTTCAGGATAATTACATGTTAATTCGATGAGAGAAGCAACAGCAATCATTTCGCTTGCAAAACTACTACATACATTTGCTATACTAATTATATTTTTTCAGTATAACTGTATTTTTATTGAGAAAATACAAACCATCAGTATTATTTATCATTTAATTGTCCTAAAGAATGGCACGATTGGTGACCGAAATGTTGACAATTAAAAAATTAAATAATTTGTTTTATTTAATTTCACTTACATGCATCTCTTATTTCTTCTGAGACAAAAATTGATAATTTCATAAAAAATAATATATTCAAATTTTTTGAATATAGTTCTAAATATTATTTTGTGTGTCTAATATTAGAATTGTGGCGATTTGACATGAATGTTAAAAAAAAAATTTCATTTGACCTTTTTTCCCACTTAACCGTTTCAACTTTCCTATTTTTTGCTTGACCTCTTTTTAACTCACCAGATTGAGAATACTGAATAAATATTAGATTAGATTATAAGTTTATAATATATATGTCAATCTGACTTTAGGCATGTAAATAACTCAAATTGTTCATGATCGAATAATTAATTTTAAGTCTTTAATTGAGGCTTTTGAAGTCATTTTCATTTTGAACTTCCTTTCAATTTATTTTCAAACTTTGATGTCTTTGATTTTGTAATAGTGAATATCATTCATCATTCATTTGTCTGTCTAAAAATATTTCTCTGTGAACTAGTTTCCAATCTCTCACAGAATTTGGTTTTAGTACATATTCCAGGATAATATAAAATTATAAATTTATTAAAATAGTACGGCTATAAATTTATTAAAAAACGGCTGGAGAAAAATTAAAATATTCATTTTTACTAAATAAATATTTGTGGAATTTAATTAGAATCTATAAAAAAAGAATCCCCATTAAATAAAAGAAGGAGTTATTTTCTGATTATATGTCGGGTTCGGATATCTCGACGAGTGAACCACCCCTAAAAAATAAGCTTTCAATTAAGATATAAACGAAAAAATCTATCAAACAGCTTCAGGACAAGAGAATCCATTCTTTCTCTTTTGAGGAGAAAAAATGCATTAAAATATGATTCCACCTGCTTTTCATCAAAATATTTTATTCCACTGATTTCTGTTTTGCTTTATAAAAAGAATTTTAAAAAAAGTTTCCCGAATTCATTTATATGTACTTTGTAAAATATTTGAAAAGCATTGATTAGACCGAAGTAGAACCACCTGGGTTCAGGCCTGAACTCATCACTTTGGCGGTGAGTGTGGTTACCATTACTCTAAAAATACCATCTATGACACAATCATCTTTCATTCCCAGTGAATGAAAAAATTTCATTTGAAAGATAAACCTATTTTGCTGACATTTAATGTTGTAAAGGTAAGCATATTCACGGGATGCCGACACAACCATTTTGCAAATGCGAACATCCTAATCGCGTGTTGTACCAAGAAGAGAGAGAAAGTATTTTGTTCTTTTATACAAACAAATTTGATCAATAATTTTATCCGCCTCTATTATTTTATAGAAGGGAGGGGGGGAGTTCTATTTTTTTTATTAAAATTTTTGACCAAATCTTTCTTTGAACTTTTATATTGGCGAAAAAATGCCTTTGATATATGAAAATCTACTTTTAGTTTGTTAGGAGAGATTCAAATATAAACTTCCCCATTTCGAGAATAATCTGAATAACACAACACTTTTTTTAAGGATCTGAACTAGGGTTAAATCATTTGAATCTTTTATTTGTTTATTATTCTATGGATGTTTTATCGTCTTTGTGTTTTTTCTCTTCTCTCTCTCTCTCTCTATGTTTGGGAATTCGCATGATAACCATGATTTTTCGCCTTCTTAATTAGCATAATGTTTTTTGCTTCCCTCTTTTCTTTCTAGAAAGTTTAGAATCGAAAAAATATTTGAATTTTATTTTCAATATAAATACAACTTAAAGTACTTTTTAGCGCATTTTAAAGAAGAAAGGCATAGTTAGAAACTAGTCTTATCAGGGATCTTTTTCATTTATATTACTAATTTTACACGGATGGTCCACTCTTTGAGAAATCTCGGATGTGATATTTATGGGCATAATGTGCGTTTCATTTTAAATATTAGATTATTTATCCTTATTTTCTTATTTACACAAATATTTTATATGATAAATTTTTTTTCTATTTGATTTTAAATGTTTACTATTAGTACAATATAAAGACAGATTTAAAATTAATTAATTAAATTGATTCGTCTTAAGGAAAATTTTATTAACCTTTTGATATATAACTAAAGTTGGTCAAATGGCTTTAGAATGCCATGAAAAAAAAAAATTATAGAACTTCTTAAATTAAAATTTTACTTAAATGGCTCAAAGGTCACTAAATTAATAAATCAAAAAAATTTTTACTCAAAAAATTCTATATAAAAAAATCACATTAAATTTCTACTTAAGATTTTTCTTAAGAAAACAGGGCTAATTTTTTTTTATTTTTACTTAAAAATTTGATAATCGATAAAACCGCATGAAAAAAATTTCTCTGCTTCCTCTATCTGACGCGATTAAAGAATTTTTAACACTTGAAAACGCATGCCTCTTTACTAAGACTTGTAAATTAAAATTTGGCATTTAACCCATGTGCGATGAAGACTTGTTTAAATAAAGTGCATTGTATTCTTGATTTCATAGAAATCCTTAAACGTGTACATTTGGTATTATAGGGAGACTGTATTCAAAATACTGCGTTTATATTAAAATTTAAAATTATAAAATAAAAAGCAATTAATAAAATATTAGATGGATTTGACTTGAATAATAGAAACGCTAGAAAAATAAATTTCCTCTAATTTAACAATTATTTAAAACAAAAGTGTTTCTTGCTAAATATAGAATAGTTTGTATTTAGTTTATTTTTATATGATGTAATATAAATAAAAGTTTTTATTAATTGCAAGTTAATTAGTAAGCAATAAGTTCTATTCTCAAATTTTTTCAAATTGACTGAAGGAGAATTTCTTGTATGAAAAAGAAAAAATGATGAATCTCTAAAGATCAAAGAGATGCAAAATGTTCCACTATGAAAAGTTAATTTATATATAATAAAAGAGGGGAAGAAGCCTACAGGGTAAACTTTTAGTTTTTACTAAACTTTATTCATTTTTTTAATAAAAAAAAATTTATACTTCACATATATCTAATTATGAAAAGAAAGTGAATATTTATACAAAAGTCAAAGGATAGGAATGGTTTTAAATTTCTAGAAATTTTAAGATTAAAGCATATTAAAAATAATTTCCTTGATTAAAATATTAATTTGCATTTAGAAAAAAATCTCATTTTTTATTCGTTCAATTTTTCTGCTAGTGGAGTTTGATTAATTAAGACAAAAGTTGATGACAAAAACCCAGAAAATTTTGTTCATTTTTATGAAGTTGACAAGTCATTCATATTCATCTGATAATAATGGTTTTTGATATAGAATTATATCTTCTATCTAGAAAAAAAAAAACCCCCAAAACAGTTTTTTGTTTGATTTAGAAAATTGAAAAATTTAAAGAATAAATGATATCAATTGCCTAAAAGACTAAAAAAAAAAAAAAACTTTTGGTTGAGTAAAACCACGAAATTTCATATGAAATAAATTATTTATTTATATTAGCGATGGTTAATTTCTCTTTGTATAGCATAAACACATTGAGTTCTACTTTATTTAATTTAACTTCAGTACTGCGCTCTAAGCGTAATAGCAGCGAGGGCGATTGCAGCGTTGTTAGTGTTCGAAGCGGCAGTGGACAGCAGTAGTGTGTGTGTGAAAGCGTGGGTGGTTATGATAGCAACGGCTGTGCCCATGGTCTGATTGGTCGGCGGACTGTCATCCGCCCTTCCAATCCAAGCCTTCAAGAGTAGTGTTTACCGAAAATTTTTAAACATAATTCAACACAGAAAAAATTTGTATACTGCTGGGAATCTAACTTTCGCTTGCCATGTAACATGCTTAATAATGAAGTTATATTAAATAGAGTAAAATGTCCTAAATTCTTATGAAAAATTTCTTTGTTTTACACATTTTACAAAAGTCAATACATCGAAAAATATAATTATTTATCAACAATTAAAACTTAAGTTACCAATTAGGGGAGTATGAAATTTGGTATTTTTGGATTTTATAAACATCTTTAAAGATGAACGTCTAAAACCTATTGATAATGATTGTATGATTTTCAAAAAAGTGTCTCATTGAAAATAAGATAATCCAAATGAAGTTTGTTTACTTTAATAATAAATCATCTTTTTTATTCTCTTGCTTTACATAAACGCACCTTGTAAGTGATTATTATTTCGTGTAATATCATAATACCAAATTAAAGCAGAGCTCATCAATATAATTGATATGTGTTCATAACAAATAGATATTAATCTGACATCCAAGACTGACAAGAGCTGTGTCAAAAACAGCTGCAGGCGGCGTAACTCAAATTAGTACCACTAAAATGGAAGAAAAGTGACGTGGTAATTTAAGTGTCAGTGGTGTTTTGTTGAGGGGCTGCGGGCCCCTAAAAGGGGACGAGCTAATGGGCCCCTCATTCTCAGGGGGTGGCACAAATGTTCAATTAGGTTTTATTTCCCCGGTTTAATGTTGATGTCATACATAGATTTGTTTCCAAAATGCTCAGCGTTGTTGTGAAGGCTTTTAGTTATATATCATTGATTCTATCTCTATATCTACAATATACTCAGGTAAATTTAATAATATATTTATACATGTGCGTAATAAATTCCACGGTTGAATGCACATATTAGAAAAAAAAGTTTGTTTGTTCTCTTATATTAAAGTATTTTTTTTTTTTTTTTGTGTTTTGTTTAAAAAATCTTTGATATTTTCAAATAAAATGGATTAATAAATAGCAAAATGAAAAAATCAAAGGATTTAGAAATTATTACTTTTCAAATAATTTCTTCTAAATATTGAAATTTCAATGTTGAATAAATAATGATTTCTATTGAACCGTTTTGATTTATTTATATAAATAAAAACCTTATAACTTTCTTTTACCTTTATATGATATATATAGTGAGAAAGTATTGCGATCGCAAAAACAATCGATGTCGAGATTTTAAGTTTTGGGGTCCTGAATTTAAAAAAAAAAAAAATCGCTCTCGCAAAATGGTCTGTATGAATAAGATTTCTCAAAAACGAACAAACGTCGAGACTGAAATTTTATATTTAAGCTAGGTATCCTCCTCGAAGCTTTTTAATAAAACAAACGAATATTAGTACTTTATTGATGTACTTTTAGTTTTTTCGATTTTCTCAAAATTCGTTATAATGATTTTGATTAAAATTCATAAAACAATTTTTTATTAGGTACTCTTTGAAATGTAGTGATTAAATTAGCTGCTCATATTTCTTTACCTAAGGTTTAGTTACACCAGATTTTTATTTATATACAGAAAAACGTTTTGATCTCAAATTCTTCAAATTCATTTTAGGTACAAATCACAACTAAAGAAAATTTTTTTAGATATGAAATTGTTTGTAATTAGATTCAATTATGATAATAAACTTAGTCAGAAAGATATAGTACGAAAACTTACAAAAGAACCTTCGGCGAGCATGCTGGGGGAAGAAATTAGCACCGAAAATTTGTAAAATTAATTAAGTTATAATAGGGAAGTTTGATATAAACTGTCATGAAATGGAGTAGCATATAGGTTAGTAGAGGGAGATAGTCTAGAGTGGGGTAACGACCCTTTTCCCTTTACGTTCAAGCCCGAAAGGCTTTTCTCTAAGTTGCCCTCCTATACATGAGGCGCGTGCCTTCGCGAACGATACGTTCGTTCCTTTGAAATAAACTTAAATTTTTTTTACTAATATTAAAAAATAAAAAAAAATATAAAAAAAACCTTAAAAATTATATATTATTTATATAATAATAATAGATATAATATGTAAATTAATTTTTTTAATAAATAATTACAATTAAATTATTTTAGGAGCCATTTGACATTTAAATTTATTATAAATGATGAAAAAATAACAATAATAAGATCGCTACTATAATACATATAAAGTAACCTAGCCAGAATAGAGCAAAAAGGACTGAAATATGAGAATCCTAGTTTCGATTCCGGGACTGGGTTCTGGATTTTTTTCATTCCTTGTAATAATAAATATTATTCTTATTATTATATAAAGCATGTCTATCTCTCTATATCATTTAATTATAATCGAGAAATAATGCTCGGAACCTAACCAAGAAAAAAATTTTACCATTGGCTAAGTAGAATTTGCTCTAAAAGTAAACGTAAAATATATCTCATTTTAAGTAAATTTCTATTTATTAAAAAATTTATACTTTGGATTTTATGAGGTCTGCACCAAGAATCAACATTTGGTACAGGACATTAATAAGGTTGGGAAACACTGCTCTAAATAAGTTAAAATAAGTGAATTCTCCCGAGATACTATTATTTATAGCTCGTCAAAGTTTCTGTCAAAACCTTGATGAAAATGATGATATATCATCATTTTTAATATCATGTCATCATGTATTATGTGGAGCTAAGCTGGAGGATTCGTTTTACTCATTAATAAAATTACTAATTAATTATATACACTCAAAATCATCTTTTTTATTCCCAAAAGGATTTGAAAAATTTGTATGCATGTTTGTGTCAGTCAAAAACAACAGACACAAAGAGAGATAGATTTTATACTTTTTTTTTTTTTTTTTTTTTTTTTTTTTGTATTCAATCAATGAATATTAAAATCCAAGAATCGAAATTTTGTAAGATAGAATAATAAAGAAAAAAAAAGAGGGATGGCATTTTAGAATTTCATTTGATTTGTTTCCGCGTTTCCTTATGGAAGAAAAATAAATGGAATTATTTCCTCATCGAATATTTATTAAAGAAGGGCTTAAAGGAGAAATTAATTAGCTGGGAAAAGTGTCGCCTGTACATTCGATAAACAGGATGCTTAAGCATCTGAATTTAACCAGGAGCATGTTTAAACATGCTGAAGTATGAGAAGTCAATCATACAAGTAACTTGTCTGAGTATTTAATATAAAACATAATGAGAGAAAACTCCATCTTGTATGATGATGATTAATTTAAGGTGTCCTCAAAATAAGTAATTAGACTCCATGAGTTACAAAAGGATTTCGAAGGTAAATTAAACTCTGATGACGTTCATCATACAGCATGCCCAAAAAGCCCTCTGAAAGCAACGCACAAGAAATTTATCAAATACTCAACAAGATATAGTCCTCTAGGCAGAAAAAAGGTCAAACAAAAAAGATTATATTAAAAACATAAATGGAAAATTTTTTATCATTCCTCTTCAGTCTACCCTTCCCCCAGTTAGTGGGTGGGTATGTTTAATATTGAAAAAATGGGTCACACATGAGAGGTCGAGAAACAAACAATTTGTTAGTACAGGGCCTAAAAAACGGAAATGGATTTTGTAGCAAAACAACGCTCTAATACAACTCTCTAATACTAATGAATTGCAAATGCACTATGCTTCCCTTTTAGTTTTATATATGTATATAAATTGAGGGATAAAATAAAAATTGGAAAAAAAAATATCAGATCAATTTTTTTTTTAATGATGTTTCGGAGATCAAACACCTCCTTTTTCAGGACTATGTAGTTTCTTTCTGTACTTTCTATTAATTTTGATTTAAATTATTTCCCTTGAAAAGTTAATTTTTTTTTTTTGTTTTTGTTTGAGAGGGGGTGTTGATATTATTCGTTGAAGTAATTCAAGTCTAAAAGAAAAGAAAAACATATTTTATTTATTAATTAAATAAATATTGAGTAAAAAATTAATATTTTATTTTTAAAATTAGTAAATAATGACGTAACAGTGAAGATCTTCCAAGGCAAAATTTTATAACGTTTTCATATCAATCAAAAAAAATGTTTCGGCTCTTAAGTTAGTATTTTATTTTCTTTAATTTATATACTGTTTTTTAAAACAAAATGTGTCAGAGTCGTTGTGATTGGTAGGGAAGTGTTATGGAGGGATTCTGAGTGGGGATAAGATTTCTGGAATTTTGAAAACAGCCCGAGTTTAATTTTTAGTTTATTATGTACTAGAGAGTTATATTAATATTTTGCATCAAAATTTCTTAAGAAGTACTTGTTCAAAATGTGGGGACATTTTAATACAGTGGTACCTCGACTTACGAATTGCTCTACATACCAACTATAACAACATACAAACTTTTTCAGTCTTATATTTTGGCCTCGAGATACGATCCGTAAGATTTCATAGTGCTGTAACATCCGTGCGCAAGGTAGCTGACCATGCAATATACTTCATTCTAATGCAATTTTGTATCCAGTTTGAGTTGAGCGCATCGCGTTTACATTAATGCAGTTTATTTTAATTCATTTTACTTCGCAAGGGGTTGTTTGGTTTTGTATTTTTTTACACTTTATTGTTATTAATTATTACTTATTATTATGGCTACTAGCAATAGTCATTTGTAAATTTATTGCATTGTTTATTCATATTAAATATTTTTGTATTTAAATATTCACTGTAAATGATTTTGGATAAAAACCTTTTTTTTTTTTTTTTGAAATTTCAAAGTCTGAGAACGGATTAAATAATTCCCATTAAGATATAATAGAAAACTAGGTTTCGAGATACGCACTTCGGACTGGGACGAATTAAGTTCTGTAAGTCGAGATACGATTGTATATATTATTTCGATAATAGACCATTGATACCTCAAACTTTTTTTAATATCAAATTATTTTATTGGATTTTAAAATTTTATCAAAGAGTCAAAATAAGTTTAAATTCTTTTTAGAGTTAATAAAAAAAACTGCATTTGGAATAATTCTAGTAAATTAAATAAATTTTTAAATTAAATTGAAAATTTATCTAAATCTATTTATACAATAATTCTATATGAAAATTCGTTGAAGAAAGAAGTACTGGCCGATTTTAACCAAAATATATCTTCAAAGAATTTATTTATGATGATATATTGCTGTCATAGCTTGTGAGAATAAAAACTTTTTTTCTGTATATAATAATTTCAATTAATTTACTATGAATATTTTGAGCTGACTAAAATTAATATGCATAGAAAATGATTATTAGAAAATTAAAAATAAAATATTGTCACACCTAAAATTTTCATTGTATCCCATTTATTATGTCTAGTAATAAATGTTTAAACGAAATGAGTAGAAAAAATAAAACAAAATGGTCATGCAAAAAATTAGTTATATCAGATTGTCTGTAAAAACTGAATTGAAATAATTTAATAAATTAAATAAATATTTAAACATAATAGATTATAAATTAAGTAAAAATTTAATTAGAATAAGCGAAATTTATCAAAATGTATAATAAATGAAAACTCAAGGTAGGGAGTTGTACTTCCGGGTGAACGATTTTAACCAAAATGTCTTATCTTCGAAGCAATTTATAAAAAGATAATTCTCGAACTCAAGGAACTTGATAAAATGTATTTCCGTTGAAAACTCGAATTCAAAAAAAAGGACAGGAATTCTCTATTTTACCTTCTAAGGAAAAAAAATTTACTATCGATTATTAAATTAAATCTTTAGAGCGCGAAAATCCGTATAAATTAATGAATTTTTTTTAATGAAAACCTTATTTTAATTAAAATAAAAGATGGATAAGTTTTTAATCAAGAAATCCGTCAAAGGTATTTTTAAAGGAATTACTAAAATATAATGGAAGGATTTTTTTTATTATACCCTATTAAATTACTTTCTAATACTTTTTGTGTTTTCTATTGCCTGGACCTTTTTATATCCTCTTTTATTGGCTTTTGTTAGAGGGAAACTGTTTTGTAAGTGCGCTGCCCTTCAGTTTCAATAATGATGGCATAACAATAGATTATAAAAATGAAAAGTGAGGTTATGAAAATTGATATTAGGTCATTTATTATACTAAAAAAAATAATAATAAATAATCATCTATGAAAAATGAAAAAATAGCAAAAAAAATTAAAAGCTTTATAAATAAATAAAAATAAGTTTTTGATTGTGATAGATTTATATAAATGAGAAATGATAAATCACATTGGATGTTAACATTTAAATTAGTTGTTTCTTTTAAAACAATATAATCGATTATTTTATATTTGCCAATTATATATTTAATGGTTGATTAATTGAGAAGAATATTATTAATCGATATTTATATGACCCCTTCAAAGTGGTGTAGTCCAAAAATCAAATCGTTGAGAAATTATATAATTAAAGGAAATGTTAAATTTTAATTAATAAAATAAAAAAATAAAAAAATATATGCTTATAGTTTCGAAGAGATTGGAGAAGGATGATAAAATCACCTATTGAAAAAAGTAATCAATTTATCTATTTATGCGTGACAGAGTTTAATTATAAATTAAACCTAATTTTAATTAAAAATTTTGACTATAAAATTAAAAAAAAGAGTAAAATCGGAGTAAAAGATGTTATATAAACGTAAATCCAGAGAACAAAGGCTCAATTCCCTCCAGCGTATCATTTTTATTGAGTTAAAATAAAAATTTTAAATAAGAAAATAATTTTTCTAAAATTTGTCGATGAGCCCAATGATATAAAATGTTAAAGAAAAAATAATTAGATATTGTTTTGCCCAAGGGTAAATTTTTTGAAGATAAAATTAATTATAAAAATTATCAACTGAAGAAAAGAAAAAAGTAAAATGATATGAATAAATTGGGAATTTAAGAAATAATAAAACTTAAAATTTTAAAAAATGGCTTGACAATCATTAAATCAATTAAAAATTACGGCGTAAAGCGCCAGTCTAATTGTTAGAATGAAAAAAAAATTAAGAGGTTATAAAATTATTTTAGTTTTAAAAAAAATGAAATAAATTTTTCTTTGAAAATGACTTATCCCTAATTAATAGAATTATTACTAAATCGAATTGAAAAAATATTAATTTATTATTTATTCTTGTTTGGATAGTCTAGATAAAAAATTACTATTATCAAAAGGTTTTTTTAAGGAAAGAGTCAAAAGAAATATAAATGCCATTTAAACACAAAATGAAGATTTAAAAAAAACACTAATAAAGTATAATAAAATAAATAAATAAAAAGACAGATTTTAATTAATCTCAAGTGTTGTAAGACTCTGCTAAGTTAGCCTCATTCTATTGTTTTCTTCCTCTTTGGAGATCCACTGTTGCTAGATTTAATATCATATAATAATTTGGAAGAATTTAAAGATTTCCATTAAGGGGAGAAATAATAAAAGTTCAAAGAACAGGACATATTCTAAGAAATATTTTATTTTAAAAATAAAAATAGGAGATTTTGAGAATTTTGTCAATTAAATTTAAAAATAAATGAAAATTTACTAAATAATACTTTCTCACTATATATTTCATATATAGGTAACAGAAAGCAAAAAGTAATTTAGATTTTTTCATTAAGTAACCCCTTTGAAAAAAATTTCTTTTGTCCAAAGTCAAATAATATTTGAAATATTGATACAATTTCATACTTAAAATGAAAGAAAATATATTTGAGTATGGCTAGAATAGTGGAAAAAACTTAAGTAAACAAAAAGACTCAATGAATAAAACCAAAACCAATCAAGAAAAAATCTAATTAAAATTTAAAATTTAAATAATAAATTAATATTTAATAGATTCATTGCGTTTGAAAGAGGAAAGGAATTTTATCTAAAATTGCAAATGTATTTCTTACTTTCCTATATTTAGAGGTCAAAATTTAAATTTTGTTCAAGTCTCACAAGGCACTGATCACGTGATGACGCCTTAGGTGATAAAAAAATATATTTTCAAATATTTTTATAAATAATAATCTAATTATAGTTAATATAACAGACAATAAAATATGACTAATTTATTTGGTTTGTTGAAAATATTGGATAAAGTTATTTACCATTTTAGGCTCCCAGCCATGAATATCAGTCAACAAGGAATAAATAAAGAGGATGATTTGCAATTTAACTCACTGAATGGGCACTGTTACACTAATATCACATAATCATATATATATTACAAAATTATTTATACACAATAACACTTTTATATTGCAATATAACTGATATTAAGAAAATGGCAAATAATACATAAGCAAATGTAAAATGAAAGAAATCGTTTCGCCATCTTGGCCTACTGACCGTGAAGTTAACTTGGCCTGTCCAGCTGATTCCAAACAGCCAATCAAACGTATGGATTCAAATAACCAATCAGAGTGTTTTATAGTGAAATATCAGCCAATCAGAAATAGAGACATATCGTGAGGGTGAATGAGGTCAATGCCGTCTTAAAGGAGATATGCTACTTATTTTTTCGTTAATCGGGGCTCTTTTGGAAGAGATATGAGATTATATATCACTTTTAAGTCCTAAAATTTTTAATCTTTAATATATTTAGTTTTATTCTGTAATATTTATTTATGTTCGAACTGGAATTATTTCCAAAAATTAATTTCTCTCTTCACATTTGTTTGCTCTCATATATTTCTATCTTAACACTATAGAAGTTCCATTTTATTTTTATCAGAACGAAAACGGACTGATCCTTGCCGTTCACGATTGGTTCTTTTTTTGACTCGTTCGTGAACGAAATGCCCACATTTCTAATTATTTCATAAGGTTATTCGCTCACGTCAGTAATATTCTCATTTAAAAATTAATTTTTTAATAATATTTTTTACATGTCTACTGCATTAGATAATGAAACCATGACGTCATTAACAAGCGCTCAACGAAAAAAATAATCTGATAATATTTTTATTAGCATAATAAGTATAGTTGTGGTATTTATTTATATTTATTTGTTTATTGTCTTTAATTAAATAATTTAATAGAATATATATATAGAAGATGTAGACAGTTCAGTTCAATTTTAAGTGAAATATAAAATTTAATTTAAAAATTTTTAAATCTAATAATTTGAGATTCGAACGTATAGTACACCATTTGAAGTATGACTAATCAGTAAACTCTGTTCGAATCTCAAATTTCTCGATTTAAAAATTTTTAAATTAAATTTTATATTAAACTTAAAATTGAACTGAACTGACTATATCTTCATGTGAGAAGAGTTGTTTGTTTCTTGTCAGAATTTTTAAATTATTGATGTAAATTTTTTTTAATTTCATTTTGAGTGATTCAACGAATATTTTCTAAAATTCCCGTTTTGTTAAATTTTAATTATTTATATTTTAATATTGAAGTGAAGAATTTAATTACAAAATGAAATATAAATTCAAACAAATACCAATGATAATTTAAAATAATATTAGTATGATTCAAACTTGCACAATCAAATGTCTACATTGTTTTGTTTTTTTATTTTATTTTTACAATAATATAAATAGAAGGTTTAGGCCCCTACTTCTGCAGTGGAAACGTTGCGAAATAAACACGATAAAAAAGCCAAAAACCTTGTTTATTTTATTTATCGGGAGTGGCCTCCCTCGACATTTTCGTATACACATATATAGGTGAGTTACCACGATTTTTAGAAAAACGTTTCAGGTAAAGTACTACATCCGGAAATAGTCCAAAAGTTGATAGAGATATATATGATTTTGCTTAAATACAGGTATATAAAATTTGGTTGATCTTTATTAAAGCGGGCTCGAGTTATCAGGATAATGAAGATACGCATAGACACACAGACATAATTCGAAAAATTTTCACACTCAGGAAGGCCCAAAACGTCAAGAATAATTAAAATCTTGAGATCGAATTTTTGGACTATAACAATACGTTCCCTAAAATAGGTAAACGACGAGAAAGTAGAAATGAAATAAAAATAAAAATGTCGTACAATAATAAATTATTTATCAGTGGTGAATGATACATCGGTAGTGGCGTGTCTCTGGAGGGTTTGGGAAATAAACCTTGTACTTAGGAAAAAATGACACTATCTTAAGCGGCCTTTAAAACAATTAATATTCAATAAAATTTTTAAAAAATTGCTCAGTTCTAGATATAAAATCCATCGAAAACGACATCATAAATAGCCGAACCGTTTTATTTTATACAAAAGTGAAAAATTATTTATTAATGAAATCCTTTTCTTTGTTCATCGCTTTAATTCTCTTTTAAAGAGAATCTGGAATCGTAGTTAACGCGAGTCCTTCGCAATCTCTTAAATCCACCCCCTGGAAACCCTAAAGTTTTGGGTAGTTCTGCATAATAAATATATATATTATTAGACAATATAGTAAGCAAGTGCAAGTCGCCTGTCATGTCTAAATATATTATTGTCTGTAAATATATATCACGGAACAATAGAAACTAGGAGAGCAGTCTTTTCATACTATATTTGGATTAATTTATATTCTGGAATTAGAAAGGGACTTAATTGCTTATTTAATAATTAAAGTAATTCAATATGGAACGAGAATCATTGGTTGACATTCACCTTTTGAAAAGCAAATTCCCTACCTTGATTATTGAATAAAGTAATTTTATAATGGTAGAGAGAAAAAGTGTCGGCTTCTTGAAAAGGAAGGAAATCTATGAGGCGAAGCGAGTGTCGCCTTTGGGAAAAAGTCGAGATAGTTCCGGGTCAGAGAAAAAGATGTCTGATGCACATTGGGTATACATCGGGTGGTCGTGGGGGAAGTGTAACCGGGTGCTGTGATATGCACCAAAAAAAAAAAAAAAAAGAAAATGAAAAAATTGCCGACTTTTATATATCGGAAATATTCATTTTTTGTACCGACATGAGCAGGCACAATTCTCTTTTGACCCATAACCAATTTAGATGATATTTTGAAAGTGTAAATGCGGGTGAAATGCACATTTACCATCTGGCTTAAAAGAGAGAGAGAAAAAAAGACTCGTTCTTTTAATCTTATAAAGAATAAAAGTTGCGTTATATGAATACTATGAGTATCAGCTGTTTTTGGACAAGATATTTTTTCTCTACTTTAATAATAATTTAAATTTATAATTAAAATTTATTAACATTTGTAAAAAAAAATTAGGGGATTTCGATGGGAGGTCACGTGGCTATTAAGAGTTCGATTCCCAATATTTTTCGAAAATCTGAGTGAATATAATATTTTCATTACTAGGAGGTGTATAGGTAGGCAACCCAAATGACCAACTCTCTAATGAATTTTTCGATTAATTGCTCTAGAGCCGACCATGCATGTGTAGTTCTCAAATCTCCCTCTTGGGCAATTAATCGAAATATCCTTTAGAGCTTGTCTCTTGGAGCAGAGGTAGAGGTCTCGCTTCACGTCAGGTGTTAGTAGTGTGCTTCCCCTCCTAACCGGCAAAAATTTATTTATATTATATTAGCTACCAATTAATATAAATAAATAAGGACGGAGTCTAAATGACCTCAGATGCTGAAAAAGATTTAAAAAATGCTTTAATGAGTTGGTCATTTGGGCTGTCTATTTAATTAGAAAGAATAGCTGCTTTTTTCTCGAAAAATCTATTCTCTTTTAGCGTCATAAATCCACGTGAATAATTTTAAAATTGAAAATGACCCTCAGACCCAAAATGACCTCCAGATTTATGCAGTTGAGAATGTTGCCAAATTTTTTTTGTTTTGTTTTTTGTTTGAGCTGCTTATTTTATTTTTCAGAAATAAAAAAGTAGCATTAGAACATGTAATTACAGCTTATTTTCTTAGGTTTTTTTTTTTTAATAAGGCCAAATTCACAATGTGGTTATTTGGATGGCATAAAAATAAAAATTTATTGAGAAGTGCGTCAGAGCGGAAGCCGTATCGAAAGGCTAAAAAATAACAAAAAAAATTTCCTTTTTATTTGTGTAATATCAATTAACGACAATTTTATCAATAATTATTTTTTATTTAATTTAACTTTTTTTAAATATGAAAATTTTAATTCTCAAACGTCACTTTGTATAGCGGCATTGAAATGTGGCATGGTCAGGTTTGCATATTTCATTTTAAGTTAATCATTTCCCGGGGTTTTTTCATTTAAAATCAACCGATCAGCATAAAACAAGTGTTGCGACTTTTGGAACAAATAATTTATAAAATAATAAAAATAAGATTTTTTTTTTTTTAAACTCTTGACCGATTAAAGACTTGCTGTTATTGCGAACTATAAAAGGGGAAAATAATGGCGTTAGTATTATTAGAGCTCAATTTTTTGGGAGATTAAATTTTTAAAATTAAATGGAGCTTAACAAATATAAATGGCTTTGTATTAGCCATTTTGAAAAGGTCAGTCATGTGAAGTGATGAAATGGCCAGCTAAGAGCGAAAATGCCGAAGGGAGCGAAGTAGAAAAAACAACAACAAAAACAACAACAATGACGACGACGACGACCACTTTGAAGGGCTTCTTCTCCCACGGGGACAAAAGGTGAACTCATCGACGATCCCTAACATCGGGGGGAGGGGGCTACAGTTCAATTCTTAGCGAGACTTTCTCCTCACTTGACTCTTCTTCCTTCTTGAATGGAATGGATGGATGCCTCCTCACTTACCTCCTATTGTGGAAATGAAAGCTCAGTGAAAACGCTCTCTCAAGTGGGATCATTAGGCGAAACAAGATCAATAAACTTCACAGCTCTTTGTTTCTAAATTTTAAAATGTTTCTTTACGATCATCACCATCATCATTAGCATCGGAACGAGAGGGGATGAAACATCAGCGAAATGCTAAATCTTAAATAAGTAAAAAAAATAAGAGAATTGATTGTCACTTAAGACAAAAAATCTATAATAACCTATTAATAATTTGCATAATCCATACTATCAGTATCAGCTGGTTTTGGTAAATGGAAATGGAGAAGTGTGAAAAATGTAGAGCAAATTTGGTTAAACGGATCTTTATGAAATTTCATACCTAAGCTTCGAATATAAATATTTATTTTATTAATGTTTATTTACTGACAAAGAAATAAAATTTTTTTTAGCAAAAGTTGATTAAAAAGGATACTGAAAGTAACGATCCATTTTTTGATGGCCAAATAAGTCTATTTCCATTATTTATCCAACATTATACGTAAAAAAGAATAATTTAAATAAGATTATTTATTATTAAAATGAAAAAATCACTTCCAGCCCGGGAATCGTACCAAGGATTTTCGGCTTTTTGGACCGTTTTATTCTTGGTTAAATCAGTGGCCTGGGAAACCTGCGTTCGATTCCCTCTGTGAGCACGTTTTTCTAAGTTAATAATATATATATGGCCTGTCCGTTGGTGCTGAGGTAAAGGTCTTGCCTCACGTACCAAAGGTCGGTGATTCGCTTCCCGTCCTGAGCGACAAAAACTTATTTATATTATATTGGCTACCAATTGGTATAAATAAATAAATGGCCACAGATGCTGAAAGAAACGAAAAATAAATAAATAATATATAATCAGGTAACGAGGGGCTAAGCGGACAGGCTGCTAATTACTGATAGGAAGTTGCAACTCAATTCGGGTTCGAGCTCACTTGCGGCAAAAAATTATCCAACTTTGCCTCCCACTCAGTGTGTGGCTCAATCTATGAGCCGAATGGAAAATCCGTCCCGAAAATTGAATCCATAATAAATAATTTTATGTCACGTAGATTCTACATCTATTAATTGTAATGCAGTGAGAAGTTAACTGATAAAAAAAAGAATGAAAAATGACAGTAAAAAGAAAAGAAGGGCAAGTCTTAACTCGGGTAACTCGAAGTCGTCAGGCATTTCTTTTAACTAATTTGCAATTGGTGTCAATAAGATTAAGTAATATTCTTAATTGAAGACTTTTAACTGAAAAGTACTTTATTTAAGGAAATTCAATCTATATTTGAAAAGAAAATATTTCAAAGTCATGCCAAGTGGTGGGAGTGGGGGCGGGGGTGGAGTTGGTTGTTAATAAAAGCAGGAAAGCCCTTTGCACCTCATAAGGGTTCACCTAATATGACGTAGGAGAGCTCAATATTGAAAGGCAAATCGTAAAAAAGAGCTCGCTTTCTAAATATCAAAGCTACTTAAAAATATCGGGAACAAAATGAGAAATCTCATATAAAGAAATTTATTCAATTGCGAGATTGTCTGACTAAGAGGGAAAAAACTCCTTTCGCAACAATAATTAATTGAAAAATACACAAATACAACGAAGGTGCAACACTTTCACATCCGTTTTAGCCATCGCTGACCATTTCCGTAGGAAATATAAGATGTCCGCTTTACTGCCCTATCGAGTGTTTATTGTGATTATTTTTAAGTTTTGTTGTAAATATCTTTTCAATAATTGAATTTAAAATATTATATTGGCTACCGATTAATATAAATAAATAAGGACATAGTCTAAATGGCCTCAGATGCCGAAAGACTTATAAAAAATTTAATTTAATAAAAAATTAGAGATTAAATAAAATTCCAGATTTTTCTCTCTATGAAGACGTAAGTTCATTATCTTTTATCCAATTGTTCTTTCGTTTTTTTTTTTTTTTGTTTTTTTTTTTTAATAAATCCTCTCCCACTAAGCCGATTCTTATGAAAATTGGTCTAAGGCTGAAGACAATCACCACAATTATTATCACTGAGTTTCAAAAGATTTATCCCAGCGGATGATAAGAAAATCGTGATGCGAGATAAATTTTGGGGTCTTTTTTACCGCTCCCTGTGGACCGATTCAAATTTTAATAGTTTCTTTGCCACTCATAGGGCGAAAAATTTGTTAAGTTTCATCCTTTGTCCTTATGAGTGGATCCAGAGATATGTGCCATAATAAAAATTACACACATTAAGATTTTTTTGAATTTTTGGGGTCCTTTTGACCGGAAATGTAAAATTGGGGGGGGGGGGAAGTTTTTTATGATCATAACACTTTCCCCTTTCTATAATAGTGTGGGAAAGTAAAAATTTCTTAACACAATAAAGGAAAATTATTCATTATTTCTAAATTAATTAGTATTAAAATAAACTGATGTGGATAACACATAACCGATTGATTTTTTTAGATGGGCAGCGGCAAAATAATACTCACCTCAGAGGGCAAAATGTCAAGCGCCGGTCCTGTCTGGAAAGATTTTCTCACACCTTAATAAAATTAAAAACAAATCCAAAACGCTAAAATAAAGTTATATATCCGAAATATCCGAAGTATTAGTATTGAGTAAGTTGGCAATATAGTAATTATATAGTAGTAGTATATGTAATTAGGCAAATAAATAGAAAAATCAATTTTTTGGACAATTAGAAGAATGAAAAATCTTGTAGTCACATGTACAGATAGACACCTCCGTAAAAAGAAGCTCTCACAAGGTAAAATTTTGGTTTGGTTTAAAATACGATTAGACCACGTATTTGTGGTGTGTCACGTGGACTAGCCTTTTGATGATTACTCTTGACCAATTAACATCAAATTATAAATTTTATCTTTTATAATTTAGTTGGTCAATATCTTTTGGTCATATCACCACACCATAAATGTATTTTTTTTTTCTTGTTTATTATACTAATTTTACAGAAAAACTTTTCAAGTAAAAGTTGTGATGATTGTTATTAGTTTTTAATAAACATATTATTAAATTAATATGTGCTGGTCACATCGGTTTCATTTTATTTAATTAGGTATTACTGTATTATAAATATGATTAATTATTTAACGATAAAATTTACGTGAAAATATTAATATTATTTATAAAATTATATTTTTTTAAGTATGAAATCATGGTATTATAAGCGCATTAAATAATTGATATTAATACCTTTATATATAATTAATTTCATGTGAAAAGAGGCTCTAATAATAAGTTGGTATCCCGCTTTAGCCTGGTGGGTAGAAATTAAGTGAAAGACTCTGTCACATTTAACCTTTGTTTTGCATTTAATTAGAATTTTTATTAAATTCCTTCCAATATACCTAAACATAAATAAATAATAAAAAAAAAACAAGGGCACTTGCTTGATCCACCAGCAAAATGCACAGTAACGAAAAATTATTTTAATAAAAATAATATTTGCCTTCAAATTGCCGGGTCAAGACATACATACATTATTTATATGAATTGAATAGATCTCGGAAAACCTTCTAAGAAATAATAATAAAAAACGATTGGAAGTTCAAAACTCATTAGATAACATTGCCTTATGAAATTGAACACCAAATGAAGTAAAAGTACGTCCAATTCTTCAGGTTTAATTTGTCAAAAATATTTTACAAAAGAAAAAAACAAGTGTTTAATTTTTTTAAGGGAATTGAAAGTGTTTTTTATGCATCGTTTAGCCGGTTGCAAAAAAAAAGAGATTGGGCCTTATTGCTGGTTGATTAGAAAGGTAAAGTCTGGGATGAGTAGAAGTTGGGAATTTCTTACATAACTATTTAATATAACTTTAGAACTTTTGGGTAGGGATAGGGTGGACGACTGCAACGTTGCCAGTGTTATGTATCATTTATTCGCAAAAGAAGTAAAAATCTGGCAATCTGGGTGGTTCCAATAGGTACGTACGGTTTTGTTCAGAGCGGGCTCAGAGTGGTCGGCGGACAGTCATGCCCCCTCCCACTTTATGATTCCACATACTCAATTCTGAAATTATATTAAATTGATTATAGGCAAATATATGTTATACTACATTCTATGGCAATGTATTAAAAAAAATAACTAAGTTGTTAAAAAAATTAATAAATAGTAAACTAAAAAATTTATCAATTGTATAATAAATAGCAGAATCGCTAGAAGTATTCAAGTTTACAAATGCCTTATTGTTGTAAATACAAAATGTAAGAAATTTTTAAGGAGGACCAATGCTATTAGCCCAAAAATTTAAAATTAAGTATAGATAAAATTTTACTAATTTTTTTTTTTAACCTAAATATTTTTCTCCTAAACTTGGTAAATCATTTTTAATTATTTATTTAAAAAAAAAATTCAACTATTCATTAAATTTAAAACAAATTGCCCCTAGTAAAAAAAATAAGAGAGTTAACCTGAAATATATATATATAAAAAACAATTTTCGAATAAATATTTTAATGTTATAAAAAAATCGTAAAAACGTTGACTATACTATATATCCGAAGAAGATATGTTTGTTGCCTATAAAAAGCGAATTTTAACGATTCGATATAAATAACAAGAATGACTGATATATGAGACAAGACAATTCTAAAAAACCACATTTCAAAATTAAAGCCAGGAGAGAATAAATAAATGACGGGGTGAGGGATAGGGGGGGGGGGGCAATTTGCAAAGATTTAATAATAGTTAACACAAAAGATAATTATACTTTGCAATAAATAACTATTTTTATTTTTCATGAATAATTGATTAAATATATTCTTTTAGATATCTTTTTATACGAATTTTAACATAGGGACTTGTATTGTATAAAATTTTCATTTATTTATAAAGGCTTTACAAAGGGGGTACGCCCTCCACCCTTCTAGACTCTGGAGAATACCCTCACTTTTTTTACTGTTCATATCATAGACAATGAACGTTTAAAAGGTTGCTAACAATAAACGTTAAAATTTTTATATTTTAAGGGAGTACGAATGAGTACAAATGAATAAATACAAAGGAGTATTTTTGGAGTAAGGTTCAGGAAAAGGAAAACAAAACTCTCTAAAGGGGTACAGTTTGTTACATTTCTTCTTCTTTTTTTTTAACCAGATTCGAAAAATTTTCGAATTTCAGGTTTTAACGTTTTGAGAACCAAAGACGAAAAATGTATTCTTGGCTAGATGGCTTTATATCAATCGTCTAGGCCAGGGGTCTCCCATCTAAGGTCCGGGAGCTGACTGCGGATAAAATAAAATACTGAAAATACTCCAATTTATCTAATCTATTCTAAAACGTTATGAAATTTGATGATTTTGAAATTCATGTACATCTTATAATTATCCATTAAGATGAAACAAAAGATACACGTTGTCCAATTACTTTTGTGGGGGATAGTATCTTCTCAATCTTAATCTTAGGCTCGTGTTCATAACACTCGAGTGGAGTATTAAAAAGATTCTGCTGTGATAAACGCACATTACACCACTTTCTCTTATCTAAGACAAGGAAAGTTGAGTGATGTGCTGTTAGACCAGATTTTTTGCGTTGGGCTCCTAAAGAGTAAAGTGGTCTCCAAACAATTTTGGGGAGATAAGGGATAATATATTTCAAACATCATCTAATTACTAGAATCCGTTGGCCGATTTTATTCAAAAACTTCGAGTGTAAGCGACAAGGGTACTTAGCATAAATATAAAATTTCAGCTTCGTTTTTTTTGTAAAAATCTGGGAAAGTGAATGGTAACCATAGGAAAGGCTGGTCGGGGTACTGCATCCCTCAGCTTCTCATTCCACGCTTCAACATGCTCAATACTGAAGTTATATTAAATAGAGTATAGTTTCCTAAAAGTTTCTAACAAATTCGGCGTTGTTATTTCTAAATTTGACTTATCCGGATATTAATGATAAAATATATAAAAATTAGAATTAAAAATTAATAAATTTTGTTTCGGAAATCCAATAAAATCTCGAAATTTTGTATAATTACAATTCATTATTTCTTAAATTTTTTATCTTACCGGATCGAGAAAAAATATTATATTACGTCGTTTGGCAGTCAGGGAACGAAAAGGTCTGGAACCGCTGCTCTATAAGATCCCTCTCGCCATATTTTTATCAAATTAGTAAATAATTTAATTTACACTTTAATGAAAAGTGAAATTAGATAAGCAATATATGTAAAAAAAAATTAATTGTATTATAAGTTGGCGCTCCACATTAGAATTAAATAATCAAAAGGAATCATCATTAATTCAACATGTGAGCTCCTGAATAAAAGATGAGTTGGGTAAACAAGAAGACACTTAGATATAATGGAAACGTTTTAGTCCCGAACTGGGGAAATTTATCTTTCCGGGAGATATTTAAAAATTCCTATGTTATCTAACCAGCCCCCCCCCCCTCTCTC
>JAAAKE020033671.1:0-27112 GCA_010014785.2 Anisolabis maritima
CTGGACGGCAAACAGAAAGGTCAGTAGTTCGCCCTGAGCGACAAAAATTTATTTATATTATATTGGCTACCAATTAGTATAAATAAATAAGCCCGGAGCCACAAATAACGAAAGACTTAAAAAAAAAAATAAACAAAAAAGCACCCCTAAGATCTGAGAAAGTTTTGGCACCTAAATTTATTTAAATTAATTCGAAACCAATTAAAAAAGAAAGTAAATAACAATTTCTGAATATTCTATTTCGTTAATGATAGCCTCCTATGCCAAAAAACAAAAAAATTTATTATGAATAATACTTTCAATGGCTCATAGATATAAATATTAATACACTCATTGATAAAAGAAATAAAAAAAAGTTAGCTGCATTAACATCAAAGAAATCTTAATTTGGATCAACACAAAAAGGTCACTCTTCCAAAACTAAAGACATTAGTATTTCCGGTAACAAGATAAAAATATCAAATATAATATTGTCATGGGTCAAAATATAAATATCTTTCTTTTCTTGTGGAACTCTTTTGAGATTTGAAGTTTGGTTTCAACGAATATATATCCGATGTGAAGTTTCCAAAGTATAAAAAACAATTTTGAAATAGAGTAGATACAATGGAGTCGATAAATGCTTACTGGAAGGTATGCAACCCAACTGACCAATTCACTAATGGATATTTCGATTAATTGCTCCAGAGCTTCTCTAGAGGGGAGAATGCACATGATGTTAGACATAACCAAGAGAGGATCCTAGAAATGAATAATTGAATATGCGGGGACATCTCTAGAGATCAATTCTAAAAACCCTCTAGTGAGTTGGTCAATTGGGTTGCCTATTCTTCAGCAATACGAACCAACAAATTAATGCACCTCATGGCATGGTTACCAAATATCTCAAAAACTATACATAAAATGAATTCACCTTTTTTTCTTTATATTTATCTTTTTAGCTATTTATCTATTTACCAAGCCCTTCATATCCAAGGAAGAAGTTCTATTTGAGAAAGGGCATTCTTTAAAGATATATTCTATAAATTGAAAGAAGGCCCTATTCTAATATATTCCATTTAAATATGAATTTTCAAGAAAATATATCATCCTTTAAAGATAATTTACCTAATAAATGCAGTAGTGGACGGATTCCTTAAAGGGATTTTTTTTTAACTTTTTTGAGCAATCAGTTGGCTGTTTGAAATTTGTCTTTTCTTGGGTTTTAAAAATTTTTGTTTAGCAATTTTATTTTCTTTAATTTTTAAAAAAATTTTACGGGGTCTCGATTTGGGACCCATGTCTGTCCTGAGTCAAAATCCCCCTCCCTCCTATGATGGTATATAATACCAACATAATCTAATTTAATTATTAAAAAAGATAAGATCTTGTTTTTCATAGGAAATCAATTGTTTGTCAAGTGCCCTTGGAAGTTTTTTTTTTTTTAAATAATAAAATATTAATATTTATTTATTCTAGAATTTTTTAAATGAAAAAATATTTGGGTTTTAGATGTTAATAAAATTTTAGGGAGCTAATAGTTATTGTTATTAAGGGGATAATTCCTCTAAATACCTCCAGAAGAATCCACCCCTTTGACTTTGTCCTTGAAGTTTCGACCCAGGAATTGGGTCCAATAAATTTTTATGACCTCCACTCCCACCCTCATAGCCTTGTAATATGAATAATTGAACGATTCAATTATCAAATAATAATCCTAGTGCTTTTCTGACCAGAAGGACCGATCAATAAGGAAATCATTTTGTAATAAAAGGGAAATGAAGGTCATTTTTCAACATCAAAATAAAAAAAATGTTTACTAAAATTGTTTTTTTTTTTTTTTTTATTTTTTTTTTTATTTAAGATTAAATTATAATATTTTATGTACCGGAGATTTTTTTTTTTAAATAAAGTGAAAAGAGATGATTGATTGTGTCTAGACAGAGGATAAGAGATCTATATTGTTATGTATGAAGAAAAAAGGATATTGCCCTTCTTGTATAATCAAGCGAATTCTTACATTTATATAATCCCATAAAAAAAGATGAGGGAGAGAGAAAGATGGGAGCGAATCGATATGTATTAGAAAATTAATATTCATTCTTATTGAAGATGTTCTTTTAGAACTGATTTGAATAAAAAAATAATATTAAGAATAAGAAAAAATAGCTTGCCCTTGGAAAAAAATTTCTGATATTAATAAATGATTACTTTGGAAAGTTATATAAAAATAAAAAATTGATTTTGCAATTTATTTATTTATTTAGAATTTTTCATCATATGAAAATAAATAATTAGAATATTTTTTTTTAAATAAGAAATTTAGTTAAAGAGGGTTGGTTTTAAAAATATATACATATTTATTTGAATAAAAAAAAAAATTAAATATTAAATTGGGATAATAGCATAACCAAAATTTGTGTAAATTTTTTACTATTTAATAATAAGAAATTTAACCAATCTATCTAAAATATTTTAAATATAAAATATATTTAGATATTGAATTTTCATTCAACTGATCTATTTATTGAGTTATCTACCTTAAAAGTTAAAACTAAAGACGTCCTTTTACACACCATGCTTTATCGTTTAAAAAATTTTTTTGTAAAACCAATGAAAAAAAAATATATTTAATAAATAAAAATCGAAGTATCTGTACAAATCACGTTAAAAATGCCAGAGTAATAATTTAGCAAAGCCCTCCCAGGTCAGGGACCTAATAAATAAAAATAAGCTTGAAATTTTGGTGACGAACAAACGCGAAGATTTTTTTTTCTTCAATATAATCTAATATCAACAATTTAAAAAAATTAAATTATCCTGAAATGAATTTTTTCTTACTAACTTAGAATAATTTTTTATTAACATATTCAGTACAAATATAATTTTTATAAGATATGTAAAATTTGAATGTGAAATTGTTATTTGAAAATTCATCAATTATATATATATATATATGATGAAAAAGCTCCGAAAAATGTGGAAAAATTGATTCTAGGTCGCCATAGAAACAATATTGTTGATTATCTATATACTATATTTATTGTTCAGAATTCTTTTGATATTTAATTCGAATTATATCTAAAAAAATCTGACGATCCGTGTTCTTTAGACTAGATATTTCAGAATACTTTGAAGAAAGATATTTATTTTTTGTAAAAAAAAAAATATTTTTTATACATGTGATAAAAAAATGTATATGATTTATTAAAAAAGGAAAATTAAAATAAACATTGGAGTAATGAACACACCCATTTTGTAAAATGATGTGATGAAAAATAACCACTAAGCGGTAAATTCTATGAATCATCATCTAGTGAGTTTGTTTATGTTGTTGTTGTTGTTGTTGTTGTTGTAGTAAATACAATAATAGAGATGATTACTTACTGTTTATTAAAAATATCACTTAAATTTAAAAAAAAATGGAGAAGAGGAGGGGGGTGTTTTCGTTAAGGTCAAAAAGTAATCGGAATTTTGGGATGGGCTCCCAACTGGCACACTGTGTTTGGGGTTGAGGGGGATGGTTTTTAGCCTGGTTCGGATATCTTGCTTGGTTCTCTGTCTCTCTCTTCGGGTTGTCCCCTCTTCTGGCGGGTCTGGTCTCTCTTCGGGTTTCCTCTTCTCTCGACTTTTGGTCGATACAGGACCGGCGCGTTTCACTAACCGGGGCGGAGCCCCCTCTTGTCTACAGCGAGTGCGCGTTTTGCAGCGCCCGGTACCCCCATCATCCCCACTTCAATTTCACTCCCGACACTCAAACAAGTTGTATATAGTTGATTAAAGAAATAAAAAATAAATAATTAAAAAACATCTAACATATCGAATTATGATAAAAAAAAACTTTAATATATTAAATTAAAGCAGTTTCTCTAGGGAAGTTCGTTTTTTACGAGATTTCTTTTAAATAAAAAAATAAATAAAACGGGAGTGGCCTCTCCTCGACTTTCTAGTTTACATATGTAAAGGGAAAGTAGTTTTACGAAATATATTAACAACTATATCATCTATCTATCCATCTTTATTTATCTTGTCTCCGTGAAATCATATTTGAATTATCAGAAAAAGGTAAAGTACTACTTCCGGTTGCCGGAAATAGCCTAAAAGTTGATCGAAATCTATGATTTTGCTAAATTGCACATATTCAAAATTTGGTTGATCTAGATTAAAGCGTCCTCGAGTTAACGAACATACACACACAACACTGTCGCATAGATAGACATGCAGATATAATGCGATATTTTCAACTTTTGACTTGAATACGTCTTAAAATTGGGAATTATAGAAAACCCGATGACAATGTAATCTTCATTTTTGTCGAATATCTACATGAAAGCCGAAGAATCAGAGAATTTATTCATCGAGTAGGGGATTGTGAGGTCACACGAGTTGGGCGTGCCGTATTTTCTGTTTTTTTTTAGCACTATAATTTCTGACCCAAAGTGAAGATGCAACGTTGATTGTGGTTAATCGATTGATCATAATCTAGACAGTGGGCGCAGTTGTTATGGTGAAGATGTATTGAGTTGAATTTGAAAATAAACAAATTTCAAAATATTTCCATTTATTTATTCAGAATACTCAGGACTTAGCGGACACGCACACCTCAAGTCCTGTTGTCCTAATAACCTATCAAAAAGCCTATTTGAAAAATAATAAATCACCCAGGCCATGTATGGCACAAACTTCTCTATTTTCAAGTTCTTTTCAAGAATAAATAAATATCATTGATGCAGGAGTGAGCTGTTTCAACTCATGTCAAAGGGCTGATATCTTTTATTTAATTGCTGATTGTGTTCAATGACGGATTTAAGAGGGTCAGACTTTGTTGTCCTTTTGACTTCATTTTTTTTAAAGACCTTTACTTGTCTAGGAAAGTTTCTTTATTATGATATTTCTTTTAAATTAATAAAAAAAAGCAGGACATTTTTTCACCCTTTGACTTTAATACGTCTTAAAAATTGGAGAACATTACAGAAAACCTGGATGTGCCTATCATCAATCTCTTCATTATTGGAATCAATAAATAGACTATGGCCAGCCAGGTAATACAGGAAGAGAGATTGGCCTGAAAACTCCATTTTGTTCTTTTTCTCTCTGCGTGTATTAATTTTCATCATTAATCATTTTATATTAACATAATTTTCTTTTTACTTTTAGAAGGGGAAGTATTGTAATTATACCATTTTAACTTTTTGAGTTTTCTACAAATAAAATGGTTAGGGCAATGCGCCGACTTATGGACAAGTGCAGGGCAAATTAGATTAGGATTAAGATTTCTATGAAATTCCCTATTTTATGTTTTAGGGAATTTCGGAATTTTTTATCCAGTTAACCGAAAAAAATCAAGCAGACAAATAGTGCAAACAGGTCAGAACTAACTTCAATTAAAATCTTAGTTTTTTAATCATTCCACGAAAATAATTAATCATTGACGTTTTTCAACTTGGTTGATTCTTTTAAATTATATATTAAGGAGAAATAGTGAAATTGTTTAAGAGTTTAATCTACTCTTTGATTAGCAAAAGAGTATTTTTTAAACTCATTTAAATAAAATTAATATACCAAAGGTCAGTGGTCGTCGCTTCCCGTCCTGAGCGACAAAAATTTATTACTATTATATTGGCTACCAATTAATAGAAATAAATAAGGACGGAGTCTAAATGGCCTCAGATGCCGAAAAAGAGTAAAAAAAAAAAAAAAAACAATTAATATACATAAAATTCAAACAAACATGGGAAAAATAGTCAGACTTTGAATCATTCAGGATCTCGAAATTTTTCCACATTTGTTTGAATTTTATGTATATTAATTTTATTTAAATGAGATTGAAATATATTCTTTTGCTAATCAAAGAGAGTGGGTTAAACACCTGCCAATACAATTTCAAAATTTTTCTTTAATATATTATTTAACTAATATAAATTGGAAAAATTGAGTAATTTCATTGAATGATTAAAAAAAACAACAATAAGATTTTGATTAGTTAATTTTCTGACAGTTAAAAATATTTGATCGGTTAATTTTTTAACTGAATATTTTGCCTGTCCCAGCTCTAGTATAAATATTTCCATTTACTCAATTTTTGGAACACTAAGTGTCAATTCCCAGATGACTGATATCATGGCGACATATTATAAAAGAGTAAAATGTCATTTTCAGCATACCTCTATACTAAGGGTTAAGATTATCATTTATGATAGCCATTCTTTTCTTGGGGTTGTATTGTGATTTGATCAAGAAATGGCCAAATTACAAGAATATCAAGATCTAATCAAAACAATTGCCTCATTAATATTTATGTAAGCTGAAATTAGCAATGAGAGCACTTAATAAATTCACCTGTTACTCCAAAAATACTCATATATATTATATATATAAAATCAGTGTTGAAATACAAGTGTCAGATACTAATGTAATTTGGACAGATTGACAGATTGTGCTCATAGCGACAAGTTTGGAATAATGAATGTGGCGAGGACCATATATCATTCGGAGATAGGTTTGGAGACCATTCATTGATCTTAGGCATCGATTCAGATTTTGGTCTAAATATTTCGATTGCCTTGGTAGTGTTGATTATCATAATGCAGAAGGGTCAGTAATAAGAATCTTAATGAATCATGGATAAATAATTTCTTCAAGTTTTGGGGAAGCTGAAAATAATAATGTTACATTTTTTACCCTTTAACAAAATGGTATAAAATAAGCTTGGCTTTTTTTTTTTTTTTTTTTTTTTAATTTTTATATAATTAAATAAAGTAAGTAGATTTCGAAAAAGTTGCTTTTAAAAGGGTTTGCTTCACCTTCCCCAACCAAAAAGACGATCACAAATTGAATTATCTCTGTAAACAGAGATATCAAATTTATTAATTTTTTTCCGAGGCAAGCAAATTCTTATCAAAAATGCCAAGAGTGTCAAGTGAGCCTTTCAAAGTGGATAATATGTCATGTTTTTCCCCCCAAAATAAAAAAAAATGGAACATTTCCTCTTGGAATAATTTGTATAATAAACAAATAGGTAAGAGGAAGTAAAAAAAATAGAATCTCATTTCATAAAAATTTGATAATGAAATAAGAACGGCAGAGGAAGAGTATAAGGAAACCATTATTGAGATAAATAAATAAAATATAAGTAATTAATTTTGAATGTTTTCTACTTTATAAATAATTATAATTGCTATGGTTATTAATTAATAAACGTAATTTATTTATTTATTTTTCATTTAGATTATTTTTGACAGCTAAGAGTTTACAATATTCGTATCTAGATTTAAATATGTAAAAGATATATCGATGCCACAATCTTGTTTCTCGGGACCACCCATCCGAGTATCTACACTGCTTGGCCTTGCTTGACAACATAGATCTTGGTGGCTGTTATCCTTCTCCCCAGCCAAACGGAATTTAATTGCCAGTTTAATTAATTTAATAATGATAATTGATTCATACACTGAAAGGTAAATTAAATTGAACCGGCTATCTAGAGATCGACGCAAGAAATCTGGTCTAACTGACATAGCTAAGAAAAAGTTGTGTGATCACACCAGGTTTTTAAAGTTACTTTTAGATGCAATGACCGCATGGTTAAGTGAATGCAAGTCATGAACTAATTATTTTATTAATCATCAAATATAAATAGTAAATTTTTTGGAATGCCCCATGAGTTCAAGAAACAAAAATGTTTTTAGTAGAGTGATAAATTTGCTGGTTTATTTTTGAAAATTATAATAAAAAAAATTAAGGCGTTTCAAAAGAAACACGCGTTACGACTATACAAAAATCAAAATTTTATTTTATTTTGTCTATTGAAAATAGAAATTTTTTTGAAATACCGAAAAAAGAAAAGATAAAAAAAACTTAATTTGAAGTTGGTTCAGTATTTATAGAATACTATGTGAAAAAAAGTCAAAACGAATTAAGATATTTGTCCAACTTTTACTGATTTTGTATAATTATAAATATATCTTCAAACTTTGAGAGGGCCTATAAAAAATAAATGCTCTCAGAGAGGCTTAGAAAATCCATAGTAAATTATTTAAACAATATTTGAGAAAAGGAGAGAAAATGGGAAAGAAGGATAAGGTGGCCCTAAAAAATATGATATCAATGCCTATAAATGATCAGAAGAACAAAAAAATTAAACGAAAAAGAGGATAGAAATCTTTTGAGGATATATAGACTAGTAAAAAAAATTTATTTTTCTAGGAAGCATGGTGTCTAAAAAATACTATAGTCTGGCCGTTTGGCAGATGCAGGGAGTTATGGGCGTGTTTTCTTTCTTTTCTACATAAAACAGAGGTGGAGGTGGGAGAAGTGTCGTGATTGGTTCTGGAAAAGCCATATTTTGGCCTTCATATCTTATCTAGAGTGGGGATAAGATTTCTATAATTACCAAAAACAGACTAGGAAAAAAATTCTCCTTTTATAAAACATAATTTTTCATAATGAAATATTTTAAATAACTAAATGAGAATGACCTCCAAAGAGCGGCCCTTTTTGAAGAACTATTTTATAAAAGGAGTATTTTTTATAGTCGGGCCGTTTTTGGTAATTGAAGAAATCTTATCCCCGCTCAAAAATTGCCAAGACCAAAACTCTCCAAGTCCACCAATCATCACATGGAACCATCTAGAGTGGGAAAAGAAATCCATGTCTATGACTCCCTTTTCAATCGGCTCAAATTTAGTAAAAAAAGTATTTTTTTGGACATGATGCTTCCTAATAAAATAATTTTTTTTTACTAATCTATATATCACCAAAAGGTTTCTATTTTCTTTTTATGTTCGTATTAGTTTTTTCCGAGTTTATCTTCTGGCCATTTATAGACATTGGTATTATTTATTGGAAGATTAATATCAAGATGTTTTTCCAAATGATGTGAATTGTATCTATCATGAAAAATTATTCATGTTGAATGATAAAAAGACTAAAATAGAAAATGAAATTTGTTTTATATTAAGGGAGTATAATAATTTCTTTATTAGAGCTCCTTCAAGATGAGATGAATGGATGATGGCTTGAGGATTTTTTTAAAAAGATTTCATCTTTTAATCTTTTATTTCAATAGTCAAAAGGAGGTGAATAAATTAAAACTGATAAATAAAAAGGATTTCTTAAGTACACTAATGCATTTATTAAATAACAAAAGAAATGTCAGCAACAAGTTTAACGTTATTCTATTCTCTTTTTAACTTTCGATGGATGAGGATCTGATGACATTTTTAACGAAGGGATAAAAAAAAAATAAATTCAAAAGGGATTAAAGCCTTTAAAAAGCTTTACAATCCAATTTTTTATTTTTTAATAAATGGGTTTAGGAAATATTTTTTAGTCATCAAGCTACCTCTTGCTTCGATAATTTAAAAGTGATTAATCAAAAATTTAATAAATAAAAAGAGAGAATTTTTTAAAGGGTAAAATAGGGCTATAAATAAAGCGTAAGTACAGTCCGTAATCTGGACTAAAAATTTATTTATATTTAATTAGAATAAAAATACTAATTATAATAATAATTAGTAATTAAAATATGCAAAAATATATTAAGGAAGGGTGTTTTTATATTTAGTCTTTTAAAAATATTTAGAATAGGGGTATTTTAAGTAAGAATAAAAAACTTTAAATGGAACCTCCAAAATCTTAAATTGAGGTCAACTATTCTTTCTCTCCTTTTCATTAACATCGGAAATTACCAATTAAAGGGAACCCAGATTTTTATTGATAAAGTTAATACAAAGATTTATGGATTTATGCCTCTTTTGTTATTGAAATTAATGTTTAAATTAAGGGAGATGTTTGATGATTCTAAAATTGCCTAAAAAATAGTAAGTAAATTGATCGATTTTAACTTGAGATATGCGTATCAAAATAAATTGGGCAAATGAGAAGTTTTTATTTCGTCTTAAGAGGTAATGGGAATGTAGGCTACATAAAATCGAAAAACATCAATTTTCATGATATTTTAGGAATGAATTAATGTAATAATGGATTTTTTAACAACTCTCTAGAGTTGAACACGCATGCGCATTTGTTTAATCTCCTGAAACAAAAGAGGTTTTAGAGTAGCAGCTATAGAGAAGTTAATGAAAAAAAATCACCTGGCCAATTGGGTTCCCAGCAAACAAAAACTAACAAACAAGAGTATTAATTTTACTAATTTTGGATTTTATGTAGCTCTCCTAATTGTCTTTTAAGACGAAACAAAAGATAGCTTTTGCCCAAATTATTTTCATGTACATAATATTTATTGAAGATTGAAAGAATTTTTTTCATAAATATTCCCTCACCTTGAGGCGGAAAAAAGATGTCTTAACATCAGAAGGGTGTTTTTCATATTATAGGTTTTTGAAAATCAATGATAAATATATGGGCTAGGGCTATCAATGAATTCTGATAATAATGAGCTTATTAATGTTTTTTTAAGTCTTTCTTGACATCTGAGGCCTTTTAGAGTCGGTTTATTTACTTATATTAATTGGCAACCAATATAATATAAATAAATTTTTGACGGACGGAAAGCGAACCTCTGATATTTGGTACGTAAGAAAAGATCTCTAAACACTGCATAAAAAGACAGGGCTACTTATCAATATTTAAATCAAAATAGCTTTACCTTAAAATTTTTGAAATTCATCCCTTGTAAAATTTTTTCCAGTTTTAAAACTTGTTAAAAAATCCGTAAATATAGAAATTCATTAGAGCTTTCGCATAAAAGCAAAATTTAAAGTTACTAAAATATACTTTAATAGATCTTATATATGAATTTTTGTTATTATTTTTTTAGAAAACGTGAGACAAAAAATTTATGCACAAAGACGAGCTACCAGAAGCATTTTTTTTTTTAAATGACTCGACTGGATAAAAGTTAAGATTTGTTAGAATGATTTATTTCATTCCCGATGAATGCTTTAAAATATACAAAGTATCCATGAATAATTCTTAAGGCTAGAAGAAAAGTAAATTAGGGTTCGGTTAAAAAATGCATTTAGACAAGAAGTTGGTTGTAAAAAATGACCTTTTTGTTTCTAAATTGGTCTTTTGGAAGCTGCAAAGCTGATAATCCCTTTGTAAAATATCTAATTAAATCAATTAAATGTTTACAAACTCACTACAGTTGACTAGACGATTTCAAAAAGTTCCGTCAGTGAATACTTGAACGAATGAATAAGAAAGGAAATTGGTATATTCAAAGTTTCTCCTTTGGGGAAGATAAAAAATATAAAATGAATAGACGAGACGTCAAAAAAGAATTCATCTCAGCATTGGCCTATTCAACTTATAACAATAGGGTCTCTACTTTTGTTTCTAATATAGAGAGGGCAAGGATAGATAATGCCCAGCTTTCTTATTTTAATTTGTATTTAAAAATAAGCAAATTTCAAGATTCAAAACATTATATCCTGCAAATTTTTTACAATACAGAGAAGTAACTTATAAAAGAGATTTGGATTAAGGGATGAAAGTGAGAGGAAGAACCGGGCAAACGCCCGGAATTATTCATGCAAAAAAGGATCATATTGGATTTACATCCTTATTTGACCCGAAGCATAATTTTCTTAAATAGAGCTTTGAATGAATAATCTATATTCACCCTCTGAACCCCTGCATTTCTTGTTCTAATTTTTTTTTTTTTGTTTTTATAAAGAACCCGAATATTTACTCAAAATGCCAAAAAATTTCAAATTATTTTTATAGGAAAAAAGTTACTCTAGTTCATGTTGAGGAGATTTAGTTTGACTATTTTTCCCACGAGAGGAATTTTTTGTTCATTTATACAGCGAGTTTCAAAGAATCGTCCACCAATACGTATTATATGTGTAATCAGTAATTTATTATTTTATAAAATTGGAAATTTCTAGCTTCAAAAAAAAAAAAAAAAATCTAAAAAATTTTTATACTAAAAAAAAAAAATGAGATTATAATACATATTAAACGCATGGGTGGACGTTTCTTTTATTTTGAATTTTACTATAAAGACGGACTGCGCAGTTAGACTAATATAATCGTTAGAAAGCAGAAAAAGTAAAATTAAATAAATTTTCCCAGGATATTCTCGGAAATTTATTAGATTGTTGCCATCAAATGTCTCAAAATGAACAAAAACCCTCCTTCCTGCAATATAATACTAAAAAATGCGTCAGAACCATATATATACAATTCTTCCATAATTCCCATATTCTCATTTAACTCATCAAAACTCAAAGTGAATCTGAAGACGAGAACTTATATATTTATAACCATTTCCTTCTTATTCTTCGCCTTTATTGTATTTTATTGTTATTTTATCAAGTTAATATATTAATTTTTGAAAATTTATTTGGTTATGAATTTTACTTTTTTACTGGTTTTGATTTATAATAATGTTTTTATTTATTGTGATGTCATTTTTTAATTGTATGAGGTGGCCTGGTAACTAATCATAAAAAAATCAAAATCAGGTCTTATGTGCGCTTAAAAAAAAAAAAAAAAAAAAAAAAAATTATAAAAACTGTTTATAGATATATAAATAATATGCCTCTCTATACATATAATAGAAAAATCAATAAATTAACCTTTCTAAGAAAAAGAGTGAAATTTTTGTAATTTTCAAGGTCTCTAATAATAGAGTTGACTTTTCTAAGACTACTAATAAAGGGTACTAATCCTCGGTGCGAGAATAATTTCTTTCTTTAAAGAACATTTAAGTGATTAGACTTGTAAGCTTTAAGGGTCCTACTATTTAAGAATAAGTAGAATATATCTATCTTATTTTAAAAGCAGCCGAGGACTTAATTAGACTTTGATCGAACTTGGAAACATTTAATGGGAAAATGCACTTTCGTTAAAGAAAATGAGAAAATAAAGAGCCTATTTTCGGTAAAATTAGTTATTTTCATGTTTGAAATAAGTACGGCATCTAAGACCATTTAGATATATGAGGTAAATTATCGTAAAATATTATTATAACCGGTGATATTTATTTAAATTAATTGAAAGACAATTATTTAACTAAAAAAGACAAACAACACGAGCGTTCATTCACAAGTGGGTAAAAATAGTTCTGCGGTTAAACCACCTTAGGAGATTAAAATGATTATTGTTGGGTTAATTGAAAAGGAATAATAATTTTTTTTTAGCAAATATTCTAAAATATCTTTATTGAATTAAAAAAATAAAAAATTTTAAAGGAATTTTTTCTTCAGGTTGTTAAAAAAAAAAAAAAAAAAAGATGTTTGTAAAAAAGGGGGGGTTTTTTTTCCCCCCCCCCCCCCCCACTGTTTCTGCTAGATCAACGGGTGCCAACATTTTTTTAACTTCCATACCTTTATAGCCCATCCCACCAAATTATATCCCTTTTATTTACTTTATGTATCCTTTATTACAAGAATGTGTATATTTTGCCATTGCTAAATAAAATTAAATAAATATTGATAGGTAGGAAAAAAAAAAAAAAACATTTAAATAATAAATATTTTAAACAGAGATTGAGTAAATTCTTTGGGAAGTGGCAAGTCGGCAAAAAGTGACCTTATTATGGAGTCTAAATGGCCTCAAATGCCAAAAAGACTTTTACTACAATTTATATTATATACTCATTGAAAATTTTGGAGGGAGAGAGAGAGGGTGCATTGTATCCTTTTTGCATTCCTAATTTTATTTTCTTATTAATAAATCACTATCAAATTACTAGATTTAAAATTATTCTTAAATAACGGTTTTAGAATGGAAGACAATTTCCATTTTACTTCCGGATGACAGAGATAGAATTGTTTATATTAGTGAGTGAATGAAGTGACTTGTGTCGGAGTCATCATACATTACCATTTCCGTCCGGGGCTATTTGTCGTTTGTCGTTTGTATGTATTTGCTGAATTGTTCCCCCCCCCCCCCACACTCCTTTACTCTCTGCTCTCTTCTTACTCTTATCGCTTTTAATACAACAAGAGTGTAAACACCGATTTCATTTCATTCAATTATCTAATTAATTATCCTGAAATTGAAATAGTAAAGTTGTTTGTTAGGATGAGTCATTAAAATAAAGTATGAACCAATCTTCACAATCTTCACCAATACTTATATACCATTTATTCCCAAATTCCGATATTTATTTGTGTGCTATCTATTTTTTCTAATTTTTTATAAGAGATGAGAGATTAGGAAAAGCTAATAATTTTTAAATTTATATCTAATCTATTTACTCTGCAAATTCCAAAAATCTTATCCCGAATGTGGAGGCCAAAAGATTATCTCACCATGCAATCTAATCAGAACAGCCTTACCTTACTGTTTTTAAGAAAGCATCTCTGCAATTCCAAAAATAGATGCAGCCAGAGTTGCTAAAATTTTCCGATTAGAGCTAATCGTAGTTTAAATATCTCTTAACGGATTAAATGAAAAAAATCTGATGTGACGCAGCACACAACTTTCTCTTGCCTAAGATAAGGAAAATGATATGAAGTGCTGTCACATCAGATTTTTTTGTGTGTTCACAATTTTATATTAGTTTTTATATTTAGAGATTTTTCGTTTGAGTGTATTAATCAATTGTTAATATTATAAAAAAAATTGACAATTAAACATCGTTTATTGTTAAAAATTGAAATTAGAAATATTTGTTTTGTTACCAGTTGTCCTATCTTTTTCTATAGGAGTCTTAAATTGAGGGCCCTACACTCTTTTGAGGAAATTATTAATAGATCTAATTTATTATAAGTACAGCCAATTTAATCACAATCATCAGAATGGTTTAAGAGAAATTTACCAAAAACTAAACAAGTACTTGAGTAAAGTACTAGAACTGTTGGCTGATTTTATTGAAAAGCTTTGAGGCGCTGGCGGGGCACCTAGATTAAATATAAAATTTCAGCCTCGAACCTCTTTACGATTTTGAGAATTCTTGCTCACACACACAAATGCACAAATGGTCACACATATGACACACGACACAAAACAGGACCATTTTGCGAGACCCATTTTTTTTAGACTCAAGGGACCTTAAAATGTGTATTTCTGTTGAATTCTCGACATAGATTTTTTGCGATTGCATATAATGGGAGGGAAAAAAGTTTCTTTCAAGGAATCCAAAGTGCGTCCTTAGATAATTTGGTTTCTATGTCTAGATCAAGGATAGCATCATATTGAGAAATCTCTAAGAATCTAAGCAAAACAATTGAATTTAATAAATAGTAAAATAACTAAAGATGAGAAAATGTAGCTTGTTTGTGTTTAGGAAGATGAGGTGGCAGCCAAAGAAATTTAAATAAAGAATTTATTTAATTTTTAATTATTGGCATTTGGGACAAAAATTATGTCCTTCATCGAAACGTCGACAAATAAAAATTAAATAATCTTTATTTAATTTCGTTGGTGGCAATCTCCTCAGATTCCTTGACATTAAAATAACTAAATATATATACATTTCAATAGATATAAAATCGATGTCGAGACTATTTAAATACTCTTTTATTTTAATTGTCCCTTGCTCAGAGAAACTCTATATAAATATCCTTTGAGCATGCTTGTTGATGAGTGTGATTTGATTGATTTGTAACGCCTGAGAAACTTGTAGAAGGCACAATCCCCTGAAATTTTATATTTACGCTAGGTACGTCGCATGCGCCTCGAAACTGTTGATTAAATTCGGCCCAAACGTCAAGTGGAGCGATTAAACTGCTGGTTTTTTCTCCATACTTCAATGAATTAATAAATGATTCAGTTTAATTGTTCAAAAATATTTTCTATATAATTTTAACTCAAAATAAGTATATTTAATTTTATATCACCTGGCGTGGTCGAGGGGTTAAAGATGATGACATTGTCAGTATTTGTTAACCTTAAAAGTCAAGGGGTGTGAGTTCGGTTCCTAGCCAGTTCAATGAAAATTTATTTAAATAGATACCAATTGATGTAAATAAATATACCTGGATAATTTGCATCGTAAATAAATATATTGATATTATATATCGTTTAATGTCTATATGGTCTTTCTCAGATGTCGAAGGTTTAAAAAAAAAACTAATTTGAAATCAGCCCAGCTTATCCACCTACCTCCTCTTGGTCCCTGAATTAATAAATTAAGAAAAGTGAGTTTAAATTTTGGATATTTCCTAAATTTTCCTTGACATCTTATTTCATATCATCTTAAAAAATGATTCATTTGTTATAAGAGAAACATTAATTTTTTTTATTGTTTATCACATACATATTTAATGAAATTACTTAAATTAGCATAAGTTTGGTTTTGCCTCGAATCTAAGCTTCCTCTTCAATTAAGAGAAATGAACAGAGAGAGGAAGGGCTAAAAGTATTGAATTTATTATTCCAAAGTTAAAGAACGGAGCAAGCTCAAGGGATTAAGAATTGAATTGAAAGTCACCACTTTATTAAGTAAACAAATAAAATAGAATTCGTGACTAATAAAGCTTGTTCCAATTTCATTTCCTTTATTAATTATTATAAGAGATGGGATTAATTCAAGAAAGTGCCCCAGGAAAAACTGTGCGATTATTGTTTGTTCCAATCAAGCGCCCTAGGAGAGTTCAAGAAATTTTATCTTTTTTTTTTTTAGATTTCGATAACGTGGTTGCTTTCCCCAAGATCAATAATATTTGTGACAAATAATAAAACTCTTGTTTATTAATGATTGCTGTTCAATTTTGTTTGTTAAGATAGGCAACCTATATGGCCAACTAATGGATTTTTCGATTTTTTGCACCTCTAAAACGTATATCGAATGCGCAATTGTTATATATATATATATAACGAAAAATCCATTAGTTGGCCATATAGGTTGCCTATCTTAACAACAAAAATGAACAGCAATATATATACATATATCCCCCTAAAAATGAGGTATTTTTCCACCGCCCTCAACGGTCTGCGCATTCGACTGACGGTTTTAAACGATTGAAAATGGCTCTTAGAACAAACTTATAAACTTTTTAAGTGTTTTTCTAATTCATTATTTTAAAAAATATGTAAAAAAAAAAATATATATTTTTTCTCTACCTATTTCAAAAAAAAGATTTTTGACAACCTGTCAAAAACAAAGAGCGCCGAAAGCAGAATAGATAAAAGGAAAATAAAATTAAAATGAACATGTAAAATGTTTGATATAGAGGGTCAATACTTTTAGAAGAGATAAATTGTCCGTATGGTGTGTGGTTTGGAATTAGACATGGATATAGGATATTTATATCCGGCGGCAGAGCAATCTGTTTATGTTGTCTGTTTATTGCCCACTCGGAATTCGGTTCAAAAGGACTACGCTGACCATCAAATAGAAACTATAGATAAAAAGGACCTTGGATGGAAAATGAATCCTTTATGAAAATGAAATAATTGATATATATACACTTAAATATATATGTGTCTTTTAAAATGAAGAAGATTGATAAAAAGAAAAATGCTATTATCTACCAGAAAAAATAAGAATTTTGATTCGAAAAATATTTTTTTTTTTCCTTTATTTAGTTTTGGTTTTTTTAACCATAACTTTATAATTAAAAATACATTCTAACAAAAACATGAATTCGAAAAATATAAAAAAAGGAAAACAAGTTCAGAAATTTATTTATTCCAGAGAGTATAAAATTATAGAATATCTGCGCAACTCTGGATATTTATAGATGCAACTTCTGAAATCTCAATAGTTAAACCCACAACGAGGTTTCTAGAAGGTGTAGATATTTTTTTAACTTTCGGTAGGTGTGGCTATATGCATATCCAATTTTTTTTACTTTTTTATTTTGGGAAGGGAAGGGAGGGGGGAACTTCTCTTCATATTAATGTATAGAATGAAAATTCTTTTTTTATAACAATTCTTCAAAAAAAATTTTTCTAGATATTAATTTTTCACAAAAAATTCTATTTCTTTTGCATTTTTTGCACCTCTTTCTTCTATATTAACAAATGGCCTAGTATTTAAAGTGAATATGATATCATGACTATTCGTAACAAAAATATGAACAAGCCTATAGAATTTTTAAAACGCTAATTATTTCAAAAAATATTTTAAAATACAATGTAACATTATATATTTAATTTAAATAATTTTATATGCTACTTTAAATGTGCTTCACATATAATTTGGTTTTGTGAGGGGTGTGGGGGAAGGAAGTAGAGAGATGAAGGGCATTTCACTAAAAAAAAAAAAAGTGTACCGAAACAGGCGATGGGGTATGGCGTGTCCCATCAGATTCAAAAGGGGTAACTAAACAGGGGATGATTTAGATTTTTGAGGGTGTTTGTCTTTAATTAAAAGCTTTTCCCTTATAAAAAAAAAGTCGGATTTTGGAGATCTTACTATGTTCAAATCTCCCCCAACATTGAAAGCATCCATTTTATTATTCTTTTATACCTCCAAGAAATAAAATTCTTCGTTTTTGTTAATCAATCTTAATTATTTTAGATATAAAAAACGAAATTAAGAATAATCGTACAAAATCTTTTAACGACTTTTACAACAACAAAATAGATAAAAAATTTATTTTCCCCTTTGCTTTCGTAAGAGGGTGCAGTCTGTTCAAGCGATTATTTTTGAAGACCATTAAGCTTGGTGCAAAGTAATTAGTTTTCCTTTGCTTTCCCCTTTGGATTTAAATCTTTAAATAAATAAACGGTTATATATATATATATATAGGACCTAAAGAAGAAAATAACATTTTTTTTTCTCAAAATAATAAACTACACTTATATAGTATGTCATAATTTGAATGGCGTAAATGATAAAAATAAATAATCTAAATCAATGAAATAAATAACAAAAATGAGATAAGATAAATTTTATCCAAAAAAATATTAAATTTCTATAACAGGAAAATAGGCCTACTACCACATTTTATTTGATTATATACTATAAAAAAGTCTCCATTCTTTTTTTTCAAAAAATTTTATTAAATTGTTAGGTCATAATCCATTTTCATATTTTTGATATCAGTTTTGGAAAATCGATTCTTCAATGAGATGCTTCGGAAATTTCTCTAAATATTAATTATTTAAAAACAAGATATGTGAGTATGGAATAGACTTGGCGTGTCATCACATCAGCCAATTAGAGCTTACCTCCAGAGGGACTAATTGTCAATTAGAATGACAATATTTGGAACCAACTAGATAGAGAAACCAGTAAAGGATCAACTTTAGCCCCGAGTTCAAACTCTGTCAATGTTTTTACTTTCTCTTATCTCTATATGTAATATATAGTGAAAAAGTGTTGCGATCGAAAAAAAATCGACATTTCCTTCATACGGAAATACACGTTTTGAGTCTAAAAAAATGAGTCTCGCAAAAGGATCTCTGTCTGTTTGTGTGAAAAAAATTTCTCAAAAATAAAAAGCTGCTCGAGGCTGAAATTTTATATTAAGGATAGTTATCCATATGCGCATCGAAGGTTTTCAATAAAATTGATCAACGGGTATTAGGACTTTACTGATGTACTTTTTTTTCTATTGTTAAAATTCTCTTTAACAATTTTGATTACAATTCCTAAAACAATTATTTATTAGATGGCCTTGAAACGTATTAACTCTTATCACCCCAAAATTGTTCGAGGCCCACTTTACTGAAACATTTTCAGTTTTTGGAGAATTTCTCTTCACTCATTTTAATGATTTGGCTAACCTGGCAAGAGAGAAGAGTTGTGCGATGTGCTCTTTTCACACCAGTTTTTTTTAAATATAAAATTAAAATATTTTTTTCAAAATTATTATTAATATTATTAATAATATTCAAAACCGCTAGAGACAGGATAAGATACCAAAGATTTTCCAAAATATAATGAATAAAAAACTTTGAATATTCAGGGGGGGGGATGAGGTGAAGGCAGGTCCGCGGGTTGCGTGACTGGTTATTTGTATAAAAAGTAATTGATTTAATTTTTCTCTACCTGCTATGAAAAAGTTATATATGTATATATGTACATAAAATAGATCTATTCTAATTACCTATTAAACAAGAAAAAAATTTGATTTGATTATCCAAAACATTTTTTTTATAATTAATCCAAATTAATAAATATATCTAATAGTTGGCCTCCTATTCAGAAAAGAAAAATAATTTTTTAAAGTCATTTAGATTCTTTCTTTATTTATAATTGGTAGTATATATACAATACAATATAATATAAATTTTTGTCGCTTGGGAGGGAAGCTAACAACTACTCTTTGATACGTGAAGGGAGATCTACCTCACCAAGGGACAAGGCATGTTTTTAATTGATAATGACTTAGTTACAAAATGATAAAGTAAAATATAGCTTCTACTCACATTAACGAATAAAATGTTGAGAATTTGTGACGTTTCTGACTCACCTGTAAGAAAAGAAAAGAAAAGTTAGAATTAAAATAATAAATTATAGTTAAAGGTAACCTAAATGACGTCCTCAATAATGGATTTTTTGATGAATTGTTCCAGAACTCCTCTAGAATGAACATAAATTTCTATTAGTGTTTAAAGTGTATGCGTGATTCGCTCTAGAGAAGCTCTGGAGTAATTAATTCTAAAACTGTGAGATGTCATTTATGTTGCATACCTTCCATCAAGCAAAAACCAACAGAATCCCTTGGTATAAATTTCATAAAGAACTAATATTTAAACTAATAATTACAACTATATCTCTCAAACGGTACATCTCTGAAAAAAAATTTGTTAGAACCAGAAATCGAATCTGGCTTGCCTGCATATTTAATTAATATTGCAAAAAATATAAACCTCTATTGATTTTCTTGAGAAACTAATTTAGAAGAAAATAATTTTTTAATTAGTGTATTTTGTAAAAGAATTTAACAATTTTTAACAATTAGCGACCTATTAACCTGGTGATTTGTATCTTATTCAATAAGAGAAGAACACAGCAATCATTTTGCTTGCAAAAACTAATACACTCGATATACCAATTATTTTTGAGTATAAGTGTATACATTATTGATAAGATTAAAATCAAGAGAATTAATTAATTAAATTGTCCTGAAGGGGGGCACAATTGGTGCCCGAAACATAGGTAATTAAAAAAAATTAAATAATTTGTTTTATTTAATTTCTTCCGTTTCTCCTGAGATTAAATTTAAAAACAGCTATACTTCATACGCTTTCAAAATTTAAAATTAAAAACGAATCAATTATTACATTTAGAACAGTAAAAATTTTCCGATTAAAAAAATAAATAGATAAAATCTATCTGAAAAATTAAGGAATGACATTTTATTCTAACCCTGATATATTTCATTTTAGGGCAAGTTATGACTTGAAGGCCCCTGACAAAATTTATTACTGTTTTGCCTTGAAATGACTTATGGTGTTTATCTTTAACTTCATTTAAAATGAAAAAATAAAATAAAAAAAAGTTTGATGCCTCTTCAAAAGGCATACATAAAGCGAGGAAGCATTAAGCGAATACGATAAAAAATATATGAGGTTTAAAAATAGAAATTACCTGTATTATGGATTTTATTTAAAAATTAATAAATAATATCTTAAATCAATCCAAGTCAAACAAATAGAAAAATTATATTATATATTATACTATATAAAATTAACCTTGATCTATTTTCATTAATTTTTTTTTAAATCTAAATTTATAACCATTTTTTTTTAGTGTGTGTGCATATTAGAGATATCTTCACGGGTGGATCATCCTTAGAAAATAAACGAAAATAGTCAGTCTGTGACATCCTTATAAACAAAGATACTCTTCCAGATAATTAATATAAATAATTGTAACATGTATACGTACATACAAATGACCGGTGAGGGTGAATTCAAAACAAACAGGTCGGATTATGTATGATCATCATCATCATCAATATTCAAGATTAAAGATAAAAGAATTTGTTGATGATTATTGGACAAAAAAGGGAATAGTAAAAGAACTTCGATTAATTCATTAACTAATACTGCTTTTATTATTTTATATATATATTTTTGAAATAAATATATAAATAACACTAAAATGATTGTTTGCTGTCTTCTAATGTACTTTTCCCATTTAATAAAATACGTTTTCACTACTCCCTGTTCCAAAATTCTTGTTTCAAAATCCATAATTCGTTTCTTGAGAGAACATTTATTTAAATTGCCTACCAATTCATTTAAATAAAAATGAAAGGGTAACGGGTTATCGTAAAGTTAAATTATATAGTTGATCATTTATGTCAATTTGGCTTTAGATGCCGAAAAAATTACTTTTTCTCTTTAGTAATAAATTGGCATATTGATATTAGAGGAGTCAGAATTACATTCTAGGAATTATTTTGGGAGGAGTTTCTGTTTCATTTCCTAGGAATAATCATCACGGAGGGAATTGAAAATTTTTTTTTACTAAAGATGAGATTGGACAGAAAAATTCACGACTTAAAGTTAACTGGTATATTTCTCTCAGCGGCTCCTCATAATATAAAATGTATTCATTAAAAAACGAAAAAAATTAAAATTATAAGGAATTTTTTAAATTTTTACGATAAAAAATAATTATATGTATTAAAAAAAAAAAGGTTAGAAAAGAAAAAATATACTCATAGAATTTTTGAGTCTATATAAATTTTAAAACTTTAATATTCTCTTTTTATCTTTTAATTAAAATAATTTTTTTTCCCAAAAGCTTAATTATTTAAAACAAAAAAATATTTAATTTTTGATAAATATCTTTATAAAATTAATAATATTAATATTATTGCTTTAACTAAAATTTTAATATAAAATTAATTCTATTAATTTTATTAATTCATTATTCAGAAAAAAAAAAAAGGAAACGAGATGACGTTACATTTTACTTTATGAGTTTTTCCTGTAATTTTTTATATGATAATATTCAAGTCACTATATGAACTGGATTAAATAGGACTCTCGTTTAATAAAACTTAAATATATAAGATTAATTTAAAAAAAAAAAATAGTTTATAAGTGAAGGGTATGACTAGGGTATAAAGCGTATCAAGTTATTAAAAACGAAAAAATTTAATCAAAATGTTCCCATTGCTTATTTTTGGTACTAACAAGCACTATATCAAGACAAATGAACTAGACCTAAAAAATATGCTTTAAAAAAATTAAACCCTAAATTCTAGAAGTAATTTTGGATAGGGACAAATGAACATCTGGTTAAAGTGGATGGAAAAGCGCATTTTATCTCTCTCTAAGTGCAATAAAAAAGACATTTAAAAAAAATTAAGGTTTTATTATTATTAAAATTTCAGATGATATTCACTAGCATAAATAAAATTATTTCGATAGAAGGAAGATCTTGTTAATACTCGTATATGTTCTCTTGGGGCGTGAAGATTGCAAACAAATGGCGAAAAGCTGCTGATGTTGTTGGTTTATTCAACTTTTCTGCTTAATTAAAAATGAAACAATTTGACAGCAAAATGTTCATTCTGTTTGAATAACGAGAGAAAAAAAGATTTTTGGTTTAAAAATAAATTTTATCCTTTTGGATTATTACGTGCATTTCGCTATTCCATGCTATTTAGTATCTCTAAATTAGGTTCACGCTATTTTAGGTAATGGTTGATGAGATATAAATATTTAGGCATTTCTATCAAAGAGTAGGGGTTCGGAACCCAATCATTCCTAAGTTTAACGATAATTATTATTTTTTATAACTTAAGAACAAAATTAAATTAAATTAAATAAGTCTAAAAAATCTTTGACTGGACATCCCTAGGGTTGAGAATAATAAAATAATTTTGATTAATATTTTTTTAATACTCAAATTTTGATAGGGTTTGAACTGGAATAATGTGCTAAGTTTCATTATGTAATTCAGGGGGGGAGGGGGATTTAATTGAATTAGTTAATTTAATTATATCATGGATCTAGCTCCAAGGGACCAATATCGACATATACCCTCCGAAACCTCAAAGAGTAATGTAGATTTTCTACCATTTTTTCTGCATCTGAAACCATTTAGATTTTAAACAATTCTATTTTTATTTAAGATACTAATTATCCATACATCTTTTTCCAATTTAACGAGAGCTATTGAAAAATTCATACAAAATACATTTTTTAAAATGAAATTTATTTAAAATCAAATTATAAAAATCTGCCTAAAATTTTGTAGAAATATTGGGTCTATAATAATTTTTTTACTATTTATCAATGAAAAACTTTACTCACTTAAAAAATGAACAATATAATGCAATATTTTTTTTTTTAGAATATCTCTCAAATCTATTCAGTCAATATAAATGAAGTGATTATTTATTCATATGTCCAAATGTCAAATAAAGTCAGTTGTGTATGCAAATTTCAGAAAAAAAATTCATTTCCCATTGTAAGCAAATTAAAATCTTTTATTTTTTCCATTCATTTTTTTTTAATTTTAAAATTTTGCTCATTTGCAAATTTTTATAAATATATATTTTTTCAAATAGCTTTATAAGGATAATTTTTTAAATTAACGTGTTTATCTTGAATGTTACCATGAAAGCAATTTCGGAAGAAGAATATGATTCATAATGGAATCAGAATGAAACTCAAATTAATTTTGACTGCACTTCATCTTTGACCACAGTTTCCGATTGAAATTAGTCATTAATTTGAAGAATGAGATAATTTTCAGAAAGTCAAAAGAATTTAATCTTTTTTAAAGGGACCTAATTTTTCCAACTTGGACAATATTTAACATTAGAAAGAAAATTGATTCAAATTAATACGATATCGATTGACCTGATAGGCATAGATGTTTTCTATTTGTTCGAGGTATTTTCGAGGGTAAATTTGAGTAAACATTTCTTATCGACTAAACAATTAATAATAAGATTGTCAATATCTAAATGATCTTAAATGATTTTTTTATTTATTAAAGAATCATCATGGGGCGAATAAATTAACCAATACACTAATCGATTTTTCTTTAAATTGTTCCAGAGCCTCTAGAGCGGACCACGCATGTGCAGATATTAGTTTCTATGGAGATTTAACAACTGTGCATGTGTGGTTAGCTTAAGAGGAATTCTGAACAATTTAACAAAAAATCCATTTGAGAATTGAGCATTTGGGTTGCCTACTTTCCAGCAAACAAACAACTAATTTATGCTCTCCGAGTAAAATATTCGTATGTTGTAATAGCAAAAGGACACCTCGGCAGGCAAGTGTTCAAGTTACCAATATTTAAGGGATTTTACAAAGTTTTCAAAAATTTTATTCAAAAAATAATAAAATAATTTTGATCGTTCATTATTGATATTACAAAATCTCTATTATATTATACTTTTATAATTATTTTTTATTAATATATTATTTATTGAAAAAATATTTTTTCTATATTTATTTTTGCTTCACTCGTCATTTACCCTCGATAAGACAGAGGGAAGAAATTAGATTCTAAATATTTAGCAAAACTTATTATTTAACGAAATGAATCAGTTTATTACTTAGAAAAAAGATTATAAAATTTTACTCGTAAGATGAAAAAAACTAATGAATAAAGGACGAGATTAAAAGTTAACAGCATTGGAATTTTTTATTCTTCCAACGAAATGTGTTTCATATTTGCTGGGTCATAGAAGAAAGTTAATTCATAAATGGGTCATTAGTTAAAAAAAAGTTGAGAAAAGATAATTTAAATTATTCTGAAAATAGCTTTTTAGATTGATGGGCCGAGTTCCGGCTTTGAATGTGTATATATTCATAGATTTATATACGAATAGTGTCGATCCTGCATTTTTTGTATATTTGGGTTGAATGACCTTTCGATCCCACCCACATGTGCAGTCGAGTCCACACTTAAGAATAACTATTTGGGAATTGTCTTCAGGGCACATCACAGACATCAAAAGAGAACTTTTTTTTTTTTAATCAACCAATTGTTTGGATAATAAATATTTTTGCAGACGGCCTAGCTTCATATTACATACACCCCTTTAAGAAGAAAAATATTAGAGTTATTAGTTCTTTTTATTCGAATAAATATATCAAGAGAATTCTTTCAAAATATAAAAATAAAACAGAAATGTCCTAAATAAAAAAATGAAGGTAATTGTCAAGACAAAGTTTCGCAATTGCCACTTTTTCTATAACTGTAATACTATCTAACATTTTTTTATGAAATTTTAAAAGCGTCAATTTAATAGATACCAATATAAGATATAATGTAAACCATATTGTAATATAAATAATGCTCTTCTATATTTAATCAGACTAATTCAGAGAAATAATTTACTAATTAAAAGCTTCGCTTTGATGATGTAGCGATTGTTTGTGGTAGACGCGAAGAGAATATAAGATGTAGAAAAGATGAGGATGGAAAAACGAGAACGAGTCTAAAAAACATCGAAAAAAGTCAGAAATTTGAGACGGGTCTATAGTAGGAGGCTCCGAAACAAAAAATTTGAAGAAAAATAAGTCCAAAAATTTTGCAGAATCCTTCTCATGTAGTGAGGAAGAAGTTGGACAACACATCTGATATTAAAAAAAGGAGTGCATATGAAAAAAATTTAGAATCGATTAATCGGCTCTATTCATTTCAAAGTTTCTACAGAAAAATATTTTTCCAGCTCAACGTTTATTTATTTTTTTTTACAGGATTACGCTGGCTGATATATATATTTATGGATTCGTAGAAATCATATCAGCAGTTTTCTACCAACTATCAGCCATTTTACATCACTTTTGGCAAATATATCGGCCAACAAAACGTCAGTGTTTTCTTTACTTCTAAAAGAATATAATGTAGAATGAGTTTCATTTATGTCAATCTTTATATTTCTTTTTTTTTGTCTACTACTTCCAATTTGCCCATCTATCATCTAATTTATCCCCCCTCACCTTCCATATAATACTTAACAAATTTGATTAATACCCTTTTGATATCATGCATACACCCCCTCAAATTAGCTCTAAATTATTCCAGTTATTTATCAAATTGTCAAATCTAATCCCTGATCATCATCATGGTCAATTTATACCAATACTAGGTAATAATGAAAAATTTCTAATATCTTCACTTTAAATAAAAAAGAAATGAATTATTATTATTAAAAATTCAAATTAAACCAATTAACTTAGATAAATATGGCTGAATAACAGTTAACGTAAGATATATAGGTGAATTAATTAAAGTCATTCGCTCTCGATCCCAAAAATTTAAGTTCTTCATGGTCTTAGATCCAAAAAAAAAATCTATGTGTGTGTGTAAAAATTTAAATGAGGGATCCAT